>JAKWBI020000440.1:0-41713 GCA_022664585.2 Zalerion maritima
ATATTATAAGGGGAGCCAATATTATAAGGGGAGCCAATATCGTAAGGGGAGCCAATATTGTAAGGGGAGCCAATATTATCGATGTATAAATTGCCTATTTTGCTTAAAAGCTGGGACAAAGGGTTAATATTATTATTATTTTTAACTTATGGTATAATATTACCGATATTATTAATTTAAACTTGGCCCTGGGCATTTTGGTTTATTTATATAATATGGCCCATATTATTAACCTAAGCTTGGCCCTAGGGATTATAATTTACCTTCGTTCCTTTACCCTATATATTAATATTATCCTTCCCGTTCTTATAATATTATCGGCCTATTGGCTGGGGTATTAATATAAAATAAGCCGAAATATTTGGAATTTTATCCTTTAAGTATTTAATTTAGGGGGTATGGGGAGGTAGGCCTAAAACCCTAGGGCTAAGTTTAATAAAAGAATGGTATATTCGGTAATAACGGGGGGAAATAATAAGCTTTATAATATTCTTAATATTATATTCCTGCTTAAATTTCTTAAAAATACTACTGGACCAGTGCTTATTATATATAAAAATAAATTATAAAAATAAACTGGTTTATTGGTAATGTAATATAAATGATTATAAAATAAAATTTAAAGGGAATATAAGTAATAAAACTTATAATAAACCTTTATTAGTAAAGGTATAATTAAGACGCTGTATAATTCCGTTAATAATTTTCCAATCGGGCGTAATATTATTTTCGGAAACTAATATGGCCAATAAAAGGTTATTTTTTATCTCGTATATTTAGCGTTTACGCTTTATAATAAATCCCTTGGGTGGTATTTTAAATATTTTCTCCTTTTTTTTTATATTATATATAAAATTAATATTAGGCGCTTAGTAAAAAATAATGGAAACGTTAATATATATAAGGTTTGGTGGTTAATTATAATAAACGATAAATAATAAAAAAATGCTTGGTTAAGGGTTAAGGGTTCGCGGGAAGGGAGAAAAATAAAGAAAAAAAATAAATTGGGCTGCCGTTTAAAATTTTACGGCCAGGGCGAGTACGAAATTAATTACGGTTAAGTGTTTTTTTACCGAATTAACGGGGCGGGGTTTTAAATTAATAATATTAATATTATAATTTAATATTATGGTATAAATATTAGGAGATGTAATATATATAAAATATATAATGGCTCCCTTATAAATAATAAAAATTGGTAATATAAAAAAGGGAAGTTAATTTAAAAATTAAAATTAATATAAAGGTTAAATGGGCCAAAAATATTAAAGAATAAATTTATAAGGGATTTTCCGGCTGGTAAAAAAGGGTAAGGTAAGGTTAAGGGATAAAATAATAGGTTTAAAGGTATACCTGGGAATAAAAAACCCTATATATAAATTATTTATTATTAAAAAAATAATTAATTAAAATTCGGAGTAATTTAAGGTAGGGAAAAATAAAAATCCGTTATAATAAATATTACGGTATGGTGTGAAGAAAATGCGGGACCTAAAAGTGTAAAGGAAAATATTACGGCCTTATAAACGCCAGAAAATAAAATAATATTTATATTTTAAATTATTTTGCCTTTTTATAATCGAGGGAAATCTCTTTGGTAATATATCTTATTTATTTATTTGCCCGAATAATTAGTATTTTCCGTTCGCCCTTGTGGATAATATTTCCGCCGCCAGTACCATTTCCGCCTATTACCAGTCTTATTTTTATACTTTTATTTCGAAAAGCCAAAATAGCCTTATTAAATCCTTAATATATTATTATACCAATTATGCCTTTCTTTTAAATCGTCTTTTAAAGCATTTTTATAATATTAATAAAGGACTTTTGGTGGACTTTTTAAAGCGTTTTAATAATATACCGAACCCCGGTTAATTGGCAGGCGTTAATAAAATAGGTTTATTTATAAGCGAGTTTTTCCGCCTTAATTAAGCCGGTGGAGAAAGCGGAGAGTTAAGCAAAAAACGGGCCGTTTTTTTTAAAGTTTATAATTTTATAAATTTGCCACGGTTAATGGATTAATATACCAGTTTTCGAGGAGTAAATTACTTTGGGAAAACTCTAAGGAATCCGACCCCCTATAATTAATAAAATGGAATATTTTATAAATATATAAATAGAATAAAACGTTTACTTGGCGGTGTGACGGTTTAATCGGTTTAAATTAAAGTAACGGGGAAAGGCTTTTAAAGACCGCCATTTTATCCGCCGTAAACGGTAATCCCGATTACCCCAGCGTTTTATTTATATTAATTAAAATAATATATTAAGATCCAGCTTTTTTGGAGGTTTAAATATTGCGTCGGAGGCCATATAATAGGGCCTTAATAAACGAATTATAGGATAATATAATTATATTAAGCATTATTTTAATAAACCCCTTGGCGTATTATTATACGGCCCGAAGTATTAAATTATTAAATGGTCCCGTAAGGATTTACCATATATAAGGCCAATTATTATTCGAGTAAATTTATAAAAAGCCTAATATTATTAGGCAAGGGTATATAATAATATATTATAATCCTTATAAATTAAAAAATTATATTAATTTTAGGTATTAAATAAATCTTAAAAAATTTTCGCCGGATAATTTGGCTTATTTTTTACCAGATTAATTATAGGGTAAAAATATAAGCGGTATTTTAGGCTTAGCGAATACGGATAAATAGGGGAGAAATTTAATAAGCCCAGCCTTTTTTATTAAATAATAATGCATAATTAAAATTATTTAATAAGCCCTTTTGGTAGGATTATATACCGAGCTAATTTTAAAAATTATTTAATTTATTAATTTATTCGGGGTAATTTTAAACGGTGGTATTTACCGCCATATTGGCCATTTAAACGGCGCGGTTTAAATCGTTTATTAAGCCCGTCCGTTTATATTGGTTAAATATTTTATTCCCTAAATAATTTAACCTTTTTACCTAATAATTATAATCGTTTGGTATACCAAAAACCGCCACCTTTATATTTTTAATCTCCCCTTTTTTTAATATACTTTTTAATATTATAACGAGTTTTTTTAAAAAAAAAATTAATAATATTACCGTATTATTTTTCCTCCCGCACGCTTTAAATATATACCAAATAATATTTTTAATTATCCGCTTTATATTTTTATTATTTACCAAGGATTCCGTCCCCCTAAATTTTAAAAAAATTAAATAAAATAAAATTATATTCTCCTTTTTTAAATCGATTACCCCTTTAATTTAAATATAAAATTGGCCAATATATTATAATAAAAACTACAGGTAATCCTTAAAACGTATATAATAAAAAACCACCTTTTTTATAAACCTATTTCGCAAACCTTATTTTATATATATAATATAATTAATATTCTCCTTATGGCCCGTAAAAATAATAATAATTTTATATATAATGCTTAATATATGCTCGGGGAGGTTAATAATCTTACATTTTATTTGGCCCTTATACTTGGCAATAAGGTATAAGGCTGAATATTTAATAAAATCGGGGGCGAAAAGGAACCTTATATTATAAAAAATCCGCCCGATTTTAGGCGCCATTATAGGCTTTTTTATGCCCGGCGGGCCTTTAAAAATAAAGGTAAACGGGATATATGGCCGCGGATAAATATTATAAAACTATATACCGTTTACGATTAACTGGTAACCTTCGAATTATTTAAAAATATATTCGGATCCGAAAATACCCTCGAAAAATATTCGATTATTTTTACTGGCGCGTAAATATTTATAATCGTTAGCGTTAAAGTTTTAAGCCTAAAAAATAATATTTCCCGTTTTTTTAAATATGGCCACCGTTAAAATTCTCCTTTGGTAAGAAATTTTCGATAAAAGTGGGTATGGTTTTAATAAGGGTAGGTAAATATTAATAAAAATAAGCGTGGCCTCGATAAGGGTGGGCGAGTATTAATAAAAATGGGCGTGGCCTTAATAAGGGTAGGCAAGCATTAATAAAAATGGGAATGGTCTCGATGGTTTCGATAAAGGTGGGCGAGCGTGGATAAAAATGGGCATGGCCTTAATAAGGGTAGGCGAATATTAATAAAAATAGGCGTGGCTTTAATAAGGGTAGGCAAATATTAATAAAAATGGGTATAATCTTAATAAAGGTGGGCAAATATTAATAAAAATGGGCGTGGCCTTAATAAGGGTGGGCGAGTATTAATAAAAATAAGCGTGGCCTTAATAAGGGTAAATAAATATTAATGGGAATGGGCGTGGCCTTAATAGGGATAGGCGAATATTAATAAAAGTAAGCGTGGCCTCGATAGCCTCGATAGGTGGGCAAGCGCCAATAAAAATAAGCGTGGCCTTAATAAGGGTGGGTGTTTATATATTAATAATAATAGTTTTTTATTTATGCGTATAAAAGCTTTTTGGTGGCGATAATAGCTTTTTATTTATATATTAACGATAATAGTTTTTTATTTATACGTATAATAGTTTTTTGGTGGCGATGGCAGCTTTTTGGCTATATATTAATAATAATAGCTTTTTATTTATGCGTATAAAAGCTTTTTATTAATAATAATAGCCTGGTAATAATAACTTTTTACTGGCAATAATAGCTTTTTATTTATGCGTATGATAGCTTTTTACTGGCGATGGCAGCTTTTTGGCTATGCATTAACGATAATAGCTTTTTATTTATGCGTATAAGAGCTTTTTGCTGGCGATAATAGCCTGGCGATAACAGCTTTTTACTAGCGATGACAGCTTTTTGTTTATGCGTATAACAGCTTTTTGCTGGCGATAATAGCTTTTTGTTTATATATTAACAATAATAGCTTTTTATCTGTGCGTATAATAGCTTTTGGGTAGCGATAACAGCTTTTTGTTTATGCGTATAACAGCTTTTTACTGGCAATAATAGTTTTTTATTTATACATTAACGATAATAGCTTTTTATTTGTGCGTATAATAACTTTTGGGTAGCGATAATAGCTTTTTATCTATACGTATAACAGCTTTTTATCTGTGCGTATAATAGCTTTTTACTGGCGATAATAGCTTTTTATTTATGCATTAACGATGATAGCTTTTTATTTATGCGTATAATAGCTTTTGGGTAGCGATAATAGCTTTTTGTCTGTGCGTATAATAGCTTTTTATTAGCGATAATAGCTTTTTATTTATACATTAACGATAACAGCTTTTTATTTATACGTATAAAAGCTTTTTGCTGGCGATAATAGCTTTTTATAATAATAATAGCTTTTTATTTATACGTATAATAGTTTTTTATCTGTGCGTATGACAGCTTTTTATCTATACATAAGAGAGTTTTTTTTATCCAATTAACGATAAGAATTCTGTTATCAAGGTCTGTTATCGCAGGGATTATTTTCAAACTACCACTGATGATAGCAGGGGTTTTTCCCATATAAAATCGCGATTTTGGGCTTCTGTACGCAAAGTCTTATATTATAGGGTAATTACCAACCCAAAGAGATTTACCGGGGGCCGAACGCCCGGAAATCCTAAATATCGGCGCTTTTTCAAGCCAGGACGGGATACATTAATCTGCGGGAATTTTTATATAAAGTATAGGTCCCCGGGTATAATTCGCCGGACTGCCCTTACGGAAAAGGCCCCCAAATTATTAAATACCTATTTATATATTATACTAATAAAAAATCGGAGTAAATAAAGGCCAGGGGATTAACCAGGCCTAAATAAGTGCACCAGGTATTATATAGGGAAAAAGCGTTAAATTTAATTAAATTATTAATTTAATCGGGCTGGCTGCCAAAATACCAAATAATAAAAGCCTTATATATACGGGCGGAGATTGCGGTATAAAAGGAAGCAAAGGACACGGGAAATAAGGATTAATCCTGCTTAGGCTAAAAAAGGGGCCCGAGACGCGTTTTTAAAAAGGAAGGCCGTAGAACGGTAAAGGTACCGAAAACGGGGTTTTCCCCTTATTATAAGGCAAGGTTTTTCCCTAAGGAAAATATATATACTAGGTATATAAATGCGGCTGGCGTCGCGATAGGCTCCCTGGCAATAGGCCAGTGGTAAGAAATAATAAAAAAAAAAAAAAAAAAAAATACCATATATACTTTTCGGGTTTCCAATATTAGGATCGTTATTAGAAGTCCGACCCTTGTATAATTTATTATTTATTTATAAGGGTTATTAATATTCCGATAACGCCTAATCTGCGCCTTTTTTAGGGTTGGGATTCTCGATAGGCGAGTATTAATGTTTTATCCGTTTAGGGTTTATCGCCGGTGCATTAAGCACTTTTTTTCCGTAACGCTTATTTATTATTTTATTACGTGGGCGCGCGCCGGGGGGGTAAGGGGGGACGGACTAATACTTTAAATACGATTATATTAAAAAAAGGCTGGATAATACGATGGTTAAATTATTATTAATTATTAACGGCTGCTACTGGTTATTATACTTCCGAAAGTACGATTTAATTTATAAGTATTTCTTTAAATATAAAGGTGGCAGTAAGGCTGCGGGAGGTAAAAAAAGGAGGGCTAGCCTAAAATAATGGCCGTGCCGAAAGATAATATTACGTATTTAAAAGTAATTAATAATTAATTGGAATGGTGGACTTATTATTAGATATATTTTTAAAATTAAAATAAAGGGAGCCCGTAGGGAATAAAATACTGGTGGTATGCTTAAAAATAATAAAATAATTATAAAAGGATTAAGGTGGATTAGGGGTAAAATATATAACCTAAGTTAAATATTATAAGGATAGGAGAGAAAAAGGATTAATAATCCGTAGCGGTAAAAAATACAATTAATAAACCTATAAAGTGGATTAAATAATCGGAATTTTATTTAAAGGTAAAGGTTTTATTAAATTAAACCCATATGCGGATTAAAAGTTCGAGCTAAAGTGGTTTATTCAAGTAAATTACGATTAGTATTATTTTAACTTTTGGTTATTTTATTTATATATATTTTCCATTTTTACCATTTCAAGTATTTAAGGGTTCGCAAAATAATACCGGAAAAAACTAATTTATTTTATTATATTTTTATTATTTTGCTTTATATATTACCCGTTTAACGCACCCTTTTTATATACCTTTTGGTATTATATTTTTATTAATTTTGGTACGAATTATTAAAATAATTTATTAATAATTAATAAAACCGGCGTCGGGTATTTAAAATTAATATTAATTAATCTTAATATATATAAAAGGAAGTATTATTAATAATAATAAATTAGGTGGTGGTTTATATAAATATTATACTTATTAAAATAAAGGGAATAAAATAGGTATATATCGCCTTTTTTACCCTCGACCACCCCGGGATTACGCGTTAAATTTTACCGTAAATAATAAACTACCAGATTTTTTACCGGCCAATATTTGGAAAAAATATTAAATATATATTATTTTCGGTGTTTAAATTTCGTTATTATAAGGGGATATATCCTTTATAATTTTTTTGGCCTTATTATTGCAAGCTTATAATTTCCAAATATAAAGGGATGGGAACCGTTTTAAGCGTTGGATTAGGTAATATACCTTATTTATAATTTTTTTAAACCATGGCGGAATAAAATAAATATAATATAAAATTACCTAAAATTTATAAAGGGATTTATTAATAATTATATTAAAAGATCTTCGACCTTATACTAACACCGCACGTGATTAATTAATAAGATTAACCAATTATAATACAAACACGCCGCGATACCGCGATGCGATAAAAGGGAAAAAAATAAACGGCGATGGCGACCAAAAAAAAGCCATCGTTAGGATTATTAAAATGTTTTTCCAATTCCTGCCGGAAAAGTACAGGGACCTTTAGCCATTCGTAAAAATACTAATAATAGCCCTATTTAAAATTACGGGCGAGGAATTAATACCCCCCAATATTTTCACCCCCATAAACGATGCCCCGACCGCGATTACGTTAAAGGGAAAAAATAAAACTAAGAAATAAACGAATAAAACCATCCGGATTACCTTACCCACCTAAAATAAGCCTAATAGGCCTAAATAATTTAAAACGGCCCCCGGGCCGCCTAATTATACCATTATAATAGCGAAACCGGCCACGCCGCCCGTATAAATGCGCCCACCCATAATAAATATACCACCAAACGTAAAAAAAAGGCTTTTTACGCTTTAAAGCGGAGAAAAACTTCCCACTATAAACGCGACCGAAATAATTATATATATTAACCGGGCATTAAAAAAAAATACCGTAAAGGTAATAAATAAATTTCCTAGCGGTAATTAAAAGTTAATATTTATCCCGATTATAAAAAAAAAGGCCATGGCGGACCGCCAATAAATTAAGCAGGTTTTCGGCCCCGGACCAAGCCTCGTTATCCCGTATTATTATATACGGATTATTATCCCGGAAAAAATACACCCAAATCCTAAATAAAATATATAAAAGGTATTATATACTTTACGGGCGGAAAATAATATCCCCTTATTTAAGCAGGCCAAGTTTATTAATTAGAATAGGCCAGGGGCCCAAATAACGGTCCTTTTTTATATTTATAAAAGGGAGAAGGCAAATAAGGCAATAAGGGGAATTAAATTCCGATCCTTTTTTTACCCGGCCACAGCTTTTATTACGAACGGAGCGGCGGTATAATACCAACGCTATTAATATTTCGGCCATAAAAAAAGGTTTTACAAAAAACGCCCACGGTACGGAAAATATCCCAGCACTAATTACCCGGAAAAAAAATGCGTGGTATAACCTAAATACGCCAATTACGCCGAAAGATATTATACCAAAAATAAGGGTTACCTAATATAGTAAAGGGAAACCAAAAAGGTTAAGGTAAGGCGTATTAAAACGCCTAAAGAATTTACCAAACGACCTACGGCCACGGTCCCGCTTTCGGCCAAATAATTAAAACCCGTACCCATACCCTCCCAATTATTAACCAGGCCTAAATAACCGCCATTAATACCCGTATAAAAATTAACGGTAATAATAAAACCCGAATTAATAAAGTTTACGTATAAATTACCCCGTATTTTATAATGGGGAATAAAAAATATTAAAAAAAAATAACCAAGCGCCCTAAATATAACCGCCAATAATCCTAATTAATAATAATTCGACGTATAATTAAAAGCAGGGGAAAAAAGAAAAAAAACGAATAGCCCGGGGCTGGGGGGAATAATAATTCCCTCGCTTAATATTGGAGCGCCCTTAATATAGGAATTAATACAGGAGCCAATATAGGAATTAACGAATACGGAAATAAAAATAAAAAATATGGTTTAAAAAAAGCCGCCCCTAAGCTTAACCCATACCCCTACCCCTATTTATAATTAGGATTACCCGAATATTTTTATAAAATACCTATAAAAAGGCCGAATACGTTTAATAAGTACTCGCCTTGGAATATAAAATTATAAAATTATAAAAATATTTAATACCCGGCCGCCCGCCTAAAACGGGTAAAATAACCGGTTATAAAATATACGCCAACGGAAAAATGGTCGTTTATATTATTATAAAACTCCCCCTATACGTATACAATATTAATATAATTATTAATAATATTATAATAATTACGCTTAAAAGTGCAGGCATATTTATAAGCCTTATATATGCCTATTCGGAGCCGGCCGAGGCGCGTAACGCCTTATTAAATTTACCACTCCCGATATTCGTAAAAATTAACGCACCAAATAAGGCCCTTCTATTCGAAAACTTTAATTTATATTACCCAATATAGGACCAATACCAATATACGTCCCCCCATATAAAAAACCTTTTTTAACTGGTTAAAATATAAAATTTAAAATTAAAAACCCCTTTTGGAAAAGTTATAAAACCAGCGGCCCATGGAAACCGCCCCTCCACCATCGATTATATTTAGGCCACCCCAAACCTAAACGGGAATATTACCAGCCCGCCCTTATTTACGGGTTTAAACTATATACCGTAAGCCTATAAACTTTATAAGTATAACCCAACGGGCCTCGTACCCTTACGCCGGAATTGGAAAACGCTTAATAAAAAGCTTACAAAAGCCACCGCAGCCGAACTTCTCCGATCACTATATAATATACGCCCGAAAAACCCCCAAAAAATAAACTTAATACTGGAAAACCTATTTATAATCCTAACCATAATGGCAAACGAAATGGCCCCCTTACGGACGCCCAAAAAAGGCCGTTAAAGGTAACCGGGGTAGACCAAGGAAATTTAAACTTTTTAATATTAAACGGCGCACGCCTAATAATAAACGCGCCAAATACCTTTAAATACCCGGAAACGGTAATACTAAAAAAAATATTTATTATTCCGTAATACTTTACGAGACCAATCCCGGGGGAAATGGCGGGAGGCATTTTATAAGGCGTCCGGGGATCTTAGGAAACTTTAGTTTATCGAAAAATAGGCAAGGAAATATAACCCGAAAAACCCGCCCCCCACGAGAAAAATACCTGTATTATAAAGGCCAGGGTCGAAAAAAACGCATATTACGATTAATATAAAAATAATAATATTGGTAAAGAAATTTTTCCTATAGGTAATATTAGGCTAATAACCGCCGCCGCCACTATTAAACGCCCCCGCATAAGTCCTAATAAACCTAAGCATTATTATAAAAAATATAAAATAGGCCTTTAAAAATACGCAATTATAAAAAACCCCAGGCCTCGATATATTTCCCACGGGTTTTTTAAAAACTTACGGTAAACCATTAACTTAAATACTGGCCACCTTATATAATATAAACGTACACCTGGTATATTGGCCAAAAAAATTCCGGTAAATAATAATAATAATATTACCGAAACCAGGGAAAATACCCGCCCAATTATAATAAGCCGGGGAATAAAGGCCCATCGCCCTGCTTAATTACCTGGCCAAGCCCATAGAAAAAATTATGGCCTAACGGGTATTAAAAATAACGGGCGGCGTAAACCTATTACCCCCTAAGCAATTTAAGAATAGGCTTAAACGATTTACCAAATTTACCATAATATTAATGGTTTAATTAATATATACCGCCTAAGCGAAAAAGGGAATTACCTCGCTTTTTTAATTAAACCTAACCGGTACCTTTAATCGGGTACACCACGGCTGGCTTTTTATAATTTTTAAGAACGGGGATTTCCCCCCTATATTAATATAATAATTATAAAACTGGCTTAAAAATAGGCAGGCCGAATTAATAATTAACGGTATTGGTACTACGATTAGTATTCCCGTAGGGGTATCATAGGGATTACCATTATTACCCATTTTATTCCTATTATTCCTCCGGCCATTATACAATAAACTATACCGCCCAGGGCTTTAAATCGCCGGGTTTACGAATAATATAAATTTTCTAACCGTGGGAAAAACCTATAATAAATATGGCGATACCCTTAAGCAGGCCTATATAATAAAAAAGGAATAAATTAAAACGGTAGGAATATAATTTACCCCAATTAAATTGGAATTAATATATTTCCGGTAACGGGGTATTACCCCCAGGGCCTTTATATTAGGCCGGGAAAAAATACCATTAATACTAATAACCAGTGCCCGTTTTTTAGGGGTATAATTTAACCACCGTTTTACCTAGGCAGCCCATATTAAAATATTAAAAGGGAAACTGGCAAAATAAATACTCGCCCTAACCCGCCTAATAAAATCCACATAAGACTATAAGGTCGACCAGGCCAGGGTATTATATACAATAATAATACAACCGCTTATAATATACGCCGCCGGGGTTATAATAAAAAAGGGAACCAAAAAAAATACCTGTATTATAATTAAAATTATAGCATTATATTAAAATAAGGTATTATAATATATTAATAAAACGTATAAATAAATACCAATGTATTTATTAAAGGCGGAAATAGGCGTCCCCCCCCTGGACCTTTATTTAAAAATACGTAAAAAAACGGCCGAACGCCGCCTATAAATATTAGGGATAGAAAGGTAAA
Organism: Zalerion maritima; assembly: GCA_022664585.2. NCBI lineage: Eukaryota > Fungi > Ascomycota > Sordariomycetes > Lulworthiales > Lulworthiaceae > Zalerion > Zalerion maritima. The sequence goes on from JAKWBI020000440.1 coordinate 11,918, forward strand.
TTAAACAGGCCTTCGAAGCGGTTAAATTATATCTCCGGCGCCGCCACGCCTTATATAAACCGACCCCCCCGTTATATATTATGGTAAAAAATAAAAACCCGGCAATAATATTATATATTTAATGGAAAAAACGGTTCCGGGCGTAGCCCTAAATAAAAATGGCCACGAATATTATAACCCCCCCAATCCGTATTAAAAAAGGTAATTATTAACCTAAAAAAATTTACCGGGGGCCGAACGCCCGAAAATCCTAAATATCGGCGTTTTTTTAAATCAAAACGGAATATATTGGTTTACGGGAATTTTTATATAAAGTATAAGTCCCCGGGTACGATTTACCGGACTGCCTTTACGGAAAAGGCCCCTAAACCATTAAACACTTATTTATATATTATACCGATAAAAAATCGAAATAAATAAAGGCCAGGGGATTAATTAGGCCCGAATAAATATACTAGGCATTATATAAAAAGGAAGCGTTAAATTTGGCCAAATTATTAGTCTAATTAGGCTGGCTACCAAAATACCGAGTAATAAAAGCCCTACGTATACGGGCGGAGATTACGGCATAGGAAAAAGTAAAAAACGCGGGAAATAAGAATTAATCCTGCTTAGGCTAAAAAAGGGGCCCGAGACGCGTTTTTAAAAAGAAAGGCCGCAGGACGGCAGAGGTACCGGAAACGGGGTTTTCCCCTTACCATAAGATAAGGTTTTTCCCTAAGGAAAATATATGTACTAGGTATATAAACGCGGCCGGTATCGCAATAGGCTCCCTGGCAATAGGCCAGTGGTAAGAAATAATAAATAAAATAATAATTATATTATATATGGAAAAAAGTATAAGGTTTTTATTAAGGTTAACCGAATTATTAATATTATTAATTATTTACTGGTATTTATTATCGCGTAAACCTTTATATATAAAAAATGCATCGGATTTGGGGAGATTTTTTTTTTACGAGGCCTATTAATATATAATATAGGTAATTACGGGATTAAGGTATAAAATAATAATCTGTTTAGGCCTTTGGTATTTATTATAATCTTCGAAGGTTATATTAATAATTTTAATAAACTTATAAAATTTTGGGGAATTTATTATAATATTGCGTATGGTAATAATTAATGGCCGCGGTTTTGGGCCAACCCGCCGTAAATTACGCTTAACGCAGTTTTAAAGTATAGGTATAAAAAGGCGCTTTCGATTTAAAACCTTAAGGTACCAAGGGAATTATACGGTAATATATAATACCTGCCAGAAAATTTATTAGTATACCTTTTTAATTTTGGCCATTTTAATTAATAATGATTATTAAATAATAAGGTTCCGTATAAATTTTCGACCCTTAATATTAATAAACTATAAAATTTCCATAATAATCGAACGGGTATTAAATAATTTTTATTTTTCGAATATAATGGGCTGGGTTTCCGGAGTATTTTTAATACCTTAAATTATTATTTTTTCTTTACCTATATATATTTATATAATATATAAAAATTCCTTTATACTTTTGGTTATAAGCCCGAAATTAATTAAATTCGCGTTTTAAAAGGTATTATTATACCTTTAAAATAAGGATTATACATTTTAAAATTGCCTTTAATTTAATATTAAAAATATCGAAATAATAGGGGTTAAATATTAAAGATTAATAAGGAAGGAAATTAACGAAAATATAAAAACGGGTGGTACCGCGGTTTAATATTATATTTTAACCTAATTCGAAAAACTTTATATAATATTGGAATATAAATTAACCTATTTTTAATATTGGTCGAAAATAACGAAACCGGGGATAAACCACGCGGGAAATAATATTATTATTTCCGGTTTGCTTTTTATTTTACTTATAATTTATTTTGATTATTAAATAGGCTTAAACCTATTATAATATATTTTAAATATTATAATAATAATTATTATTAAGTTCGGGTTTTCGGAGATAATGGATTATAATAATAAAAAGATAAGGTTTTTGAAAAAATAAGGCTCGGGTTTTTGGGAAAGGTTAATATTACCCGATTACGGTATAGTGTATATATTATTACCCATTATATAATATTCCTCCGGAATATATTAATCGCCTATTTTTATATTTTTATTTATACCTTAATATAAAGGGATTATTAAAATATACAGGTATTATAAATCGATATATTTTTTTATAAAGTAAACCTATTTTATAATAAGATTATTGGTAGGTATTATTAGGGATGGCCCGCCAGGGGTTATTTCGGTTAATATAAAAATAACGGTTTATTAATAATAATACTTAATATTAAATTTTGGTTTAGCGGTATAGTTTATATTTTTTACGAAACTTATAAAGGCGGTTTTAATATAATAATGCTCGGGATTGTATACGCCTTGGCCGTTTTAAAATACCTTTATATTTTATTTATTTTATATTATCCAGTATTATATTACTGCATACCTTATAATAATAAGCATTTTATTTAATTCGGATTTATTGGTTAAATAACCACCGGCGTTAATTCCCTTTATATTTTATAATATTTATATATTAAATATTTGGAAAATATCCGTTATATGGTACGGTTAAACCTTTATCCGTATCCCTTTAATTATTTAGGCTTTGCCTTTTTTGGTAAAGGTTAAAAAAAACCTTTGCATTTATTTTCTGGCTTTATAATACTGGGTTTGCGTATTATCCTTAACGGTCCTTTTAAAAAGGAGAATTTTAAGGTTTATTAGTTTAATTTTTGGCCCCGGGAAGGGTTCCGATACGCCGCATTAGGGCTGGATAATTGGTTTTATTATATTTTATATTAGGGATACCGTGGTGGTAATTTGGGCGCCTTGGGGGATAATTAAAGTATAAGGGTTAATAATAAAGGCCGGTATAATATATTGGGTAATAAATATAAGTTTATAAAAGGTGTATAATTTATTATAATATATTACCTTAAATTCGAAAACCAGTATATTTTTAATTAAATAATTGGTGGATCGAATAGTATAATAATTATACCGGTGGCCATAAATATTAGGGTAAAATTTTATTATTTATTTATTATCGGAATTTTTGGAAATTTTACGGAGCTATATTAATAATACCTTATAATTAATATAATTAGCGTTTATATTAATTAAAAATATACCTGTTTTTTTATTTCGCCCGAAAATATATAAAGCCGCCCTTCTTAATTTTATATTATAATCCTTATTATTAACCTTAAAAATAATATCGACGGAAATTAAAACGGAGAATTTTTTAAGGTTTAAGGTGGCCGTACCGAAAAGTAATGGTTTAGGTTTTTTATTAGGTATATTGGTAAAAGCCTCGAAAAATATATTATTTGGTAAAATTAATATATTTAATTAAAAATAATATATATTAATATAAAATAAATAATCGAGTAAGGAAAGGTGGCCGTAAATATTTAATAATATTATAAAAAATAAAGAAAAAAGGAGGGATTGGTGTATTATTATTTTATTTATAAAGGGAAAAAAAATTTGGTTATTATTATTTTGGCGGTATAGGTGAAATATTAGGCGTTTTTACTTTTATATTTAAAATATTAAATAAAAAATTTATATATTTTATAATTTGCTGGTAAAAATAAAAAAAAATGAATTTATAAAATATGGTATAGAAAAAAATTAAAAATATAAAAAGAATATAATGGAAAATATGTAAATTATTTTTACCCTAAAAAAGCCTAATAGGGAATATTTGCGGCCTAAAATATAAGGTAAAGAAAATAAATATAAAAATCGGTTAATATTATATAAGGTACGGGATGGGATATATTAAAAATATCGCATATTATACGGCTGGCTAATAAATTATTATTATATATAAAAAGGCGAAATTAAAACTACACTAGTATTATATATTAATATAAATAAGTTTACCTTTTAAATAAAACGATTTTAAAAATAAGGTATAATTATATTATTTTTATCCTTATTTTTTAATAAAAGCCATAATCTGGTGTGTGCGGATATATATGCCTATTTAAGGGCCGTTGGGAAAAATGCCATTTAAAAGTAAAATAAGGCAATACGATTTTATAAAAAATAAGGTAAAAAAGAAAAAAAAAAGATTGGATAATAAGATTAACCGAATGGATGGTTTATTTATTAATTTAGTGGGCAAATAATAATAAGGCTTTATTTTATTAGGTTTTTAATAATATTAAAGGTGGTAAACTTTAAGACCGTAAAAAATTATAATAGGTATAAAAGCTTTATATAAAGCCTGGGTATATTTTAAGGCTTAGGCTTTCCGTTAATATTTTTTTTATATTAGGACTTTTTAAAACCAATAAAATTAGCCTTTTTAATTTTAATACTGGAGGTATAAGGAATAATCCTTTTAATTTAATTAATTTTTTATAAAAGTATTCTCCCCGTTACCTTGGTTTTTACCCTCGAAAGGAAAAGGTAAAATAAATAGTGCGAATAAAACGGCGCTTTTATTTACACCGAGATTATTAATACCAGTATTATTATTAAGATTAAAAATATAAGGTTAAAAATCGCCTTATTAAACGTTAGGGTGGGAAGCATAACCTTTAGGTCCGCCGAAATCTTTATTACGGTAACCCTATTGGGAGCCAATATTATAAGGGGAGCTAATATTATAAGGGGAGCCAATATTATAAGGGGAGCCAATATTATAAGGGGAGCCAATATCGTAAGGGGAGCCAATATTGTAAGGGGAGCCAATATCATAAGGGGAGCCAATATCGTAAGGGGAGCCAATATCGTAAGGGGAGCCAATATTATAAGGGGAGCCAATATTATAAGGGGAGCCAATATCGTCGATATACGAATTGCCTATTTTATTTAAAAATTAAAACGAAGGGTTAATATTATTATTATCTTTAATTTATGGTATAATATTACCGATATTACTAATTTAAGCTTGGCCCTAGGCATTTTGGTTTACCTGCGTAATATGGCCTATATTATTAACCTAAACTTGGCCCTAAGGATTATAATTTATTTCCGTTCCCTTACCTTATATATTAATATTATCCTCCCCGCCCTTATAATATTATCGGCCTATTGGCTAGGGTATTAATATAAAATAAGCCGAAATATTTAAAATTTTATTTTTTAAATATTTAATTTGGGGGGTATAGGAAGGTGGGCCTAAAATCCTGGGGCCAAGCTTAATAAAAGAATGGCATATTTGGTAATAACGGGGGGGAATAATAAGCTTTATAATATTTTTAATATTATATTCCTATTTAAATTTTTTAAAAATATTGCTGGACCAGCGCTTATTATATATAAAAATAAGTTATTAAAATAAGCTGGTTCGTCGGTAATATAATATAAATGATTATAAAATAAAACTTAAAGGGAATATAAATAATAAAACTTATAATAAACCTTTATTAATAAAGGTATAATTAAAATGTTATATAATTCCATTAATAGTTTTTTAATCGGGCGTAATACCGTTCTCGGAAACCAATATAATTAATAAAAGATTATTTTTTATTTTATATATCCAGCGTTTACGCTTTATAATAAATCCCTCGGGTGGTATTTTAAGTGTTTTTTTTTTTTTTTTTATATTATGCCTAAAATTAATATTAGGCGTTTGGTAAAAAATAATGCAAATATCGATGTATATAGGGTTTGGTGGTTAATTATAATAAGCGATAAATAATAAAAAAATGCTTGGTTAAGGGTTAAGGGTTCCCGGGAAGGGAGAAAAATAAAGAAGAAAAATAAATTAAATTATTATTTAAAATTTTACGGCCAAGGTAAGTACGAAATTAATTATGGTCGAGTGTTTTTTTACCGAATTGGTAAGGCGGGGCTTTAAATTAATAATATTAGTATTATAATTTAATATTATGGTATAAATATTAAGAGATATAATATATATAAAATATATAATGGTTCCCTTATAAATAATAAAAATTGGTAATATAAAAAAGGGAAGTTAATTTAAAGATTAAAATTAATATAAAGGCCAAATGGGCCAAAAGTATTAAAAAATAAATTTATAAGGGATTTTCCGGCTGGTAAAAAAGGGTAAAGTAAGGTTAAAAGATAAAATAATAGGTTTAAAAATATACCTGGGAATAAGGGACCCTATATATAAATTATTTATTATTAAAAAAATGGTTAATTAAAATTCGGAATAATTTAAAGTGGGGAAAAATAAAAATTCGTTATAATAAATATTACGGTATGGTATAAAAAAAATGCGGGATTTAAAAGTATAAAGGAAAATACTGCGGCCCTATAAATGCCAGAAAATAAAATAATATTTATATTTTAAATTATTTTGCCTTTTTATAATCGAGGGAGATTTTTTTAGTAATATATTTTATTTATTTATTTGCCCGAATAATTAATATTTTCCGTTCGCCCTTATAAATAGTATTTCCGCCGCCAGTACTATTTCCGCCTACTGCCAGTTTTATTTTTATACTCCTATTTTAAAAAGCCAAAATAGCCTTATTAAATCCTCGATATATTATTATACCAATTATGCCTTCCTTTTAAATCGTTTTTTAAAGCGTTTTTATAATATTAATGAAAAATTTCTGGTGGATTTATTAAAGTATTCCGATAATATACCGAACCCCGGTTAATTAATAAACGTTAATAAAATGGGTTTATTTATAAATAAGTTTCTCCGCCTTAATTAAGCCGGTGGAAAAAGCGGAAAATTAGGCGAAAAACGGGCCGTTTTTTTTAAAGCTTATAATTTTATAAATTTGCCACGGTTAATAAATTAATATATTAATCCTTGAGGAATAAGCTGCTTTGAGAAGATTTTAAGGAATCCGACCCCTTATAATTAATAAAATGGAATATTTTATAAATACGCAGGTGGGATAAAATATCTGTTTAGCGGTATAATGGTTTAATCGGTTTAAATTAAAGCGACGGGGAAAGGCTTTCGAAGACCGCCATTTTATCCGCCGTAAACGGCAGTTCCGATTGCCCCAGCGTTTTATTTATATTAATTAAAATAATATATTAAGATCCAGCTTTTATAAAGGCTTAAATATTACATCGGAGGCCATATAATAGGGCCTTAATAAACGAGTTATAAGATAATATAATTATATTAAGTATTATTTTAATAAACCCCTTGGTGTATTATTATACGGCCCGAAATGCTAAATTATTAAATGGTCCCGTAAGGATTTATTATATATAAGGCTAATTATTATTTAAATAAACTTATAAAAAGCCCAGTATTATTAAATAAGGGTATATAATAATATATTATAATCCTTTTAAATTAAAAAATTATATTAATTTTAAATATTAAATAAGCCTTAAAAAATTTTCGCCGGATAATTTGGCTTATTTCTTACCAGATTGGTTATAGGGCAAAAATACAAGCGGTATTTCGGGCTTGGTAAATACGGATAAATAGGGAAAAAGTTTAATAAGCCTAGCCTTTTTTATTAAATAATAATATATAATTAAAATCGTTTAATAAACCTTTTTGGTGGGATTATATACCGAATTAATTTTAAAGATTATTTAATTTATTAATTTATTCGGGGTGGTTTTAAACGGTGGCATTTACCGTTATACTGGCCATTTAAACGGCGCGGTTTAAATTATTTATCAAGCCCGTCCGTTTATATTGGCTAAATATTTTACTTTTTAAATAATTTAATCTTTTTGCCCGATAATCGTAATCGTTTGGCGTATTAAAAACCGCCATTTTTACGTTTTTAATTTTCCCTTTTTCCAATATACTTTTTAATATTATAATAAACTTTTCCGAAAAAAAATTTAATAATATTACCGTATTATTTCTCCTTTTATACGCCTTAAATATATACCAAATAATACTTTTAATTATTCGTTTTATATTCCTATTATTTACCGAGGATTTTATCCCCTTAAACTTTAAAAAAATTAAATAAAATAGAATTATATTCTCCCTTTTTAAATTATTTACCCCTTTAATTTAAATATAAAGTTGGCCAATATATTATAATAAAAATTACAGGTAATTCTTAAAATATATATAATAAAAAACCACCTTTTTTATAAACCTGCTCCGTAAACCTTATTTTATACGTATAATATAATTAATATTTTTTTTATAATTTATAAAAATAATAATAATTTTACGCGTAATGCCTAATATACGTTCGGGAAGGTTAATAATCTTATATTTTATTTGGCCCTTATATTTGGCAATAAGGTATAAGGCTAAATATTTAATAAAATTGGGGGCGGAAAAGAACCTTATATTATAAAAAATCCGCCCAATTTTAGGCGCCATTATAGGTTTTTTCGTACCCGGCGGGCCTTTAAAAATAAAGGTAAACGGGATATATAACCGCGGATAAATATTATAAAACCGTATACCGTTTACGATTGGCTGGTAATCTTTAAATTATTTAAAAATATATTCGGATCCAAAAATACCCTTAAAAAGCGTTCGATTATTTTTATTAATGCGTAAATATTTATAATTATTAATATTAAAATTTTAAACTTAAAAAATAATATTTCCCGTTTTTTCGAATACGGCCACCGTTAAAATTCTCCTTTGGTAAGAAATTTTCGATAGGAATAAGCGTGGCCTTAATAAGGGTGGGCAAGTATTAATAAAAATAAGCGTGGCCTTAATAAAGGTAGGCGAACATTAATAAAAATAGGAATAATTTTAATGGCCTTAATAAGGGTAGGCAAGTATTAATAAAAGTGGGCGTGGCCTTAATAAGGGTAGGCAAATATTAATAAAAATAGGCGTGGTTTCGATAAGGGTGGGTAAATATTAATAAAAATGGGCGTGGCCTTAATAAAGGTAGGTAAGTATTAATAAAAATAAGCGTGGCCTTAATAAGGGTGGGCGAGTATTAATAAAAATGGGCGTGGCCTTAATAAGGGTAGGTAAGTATTAATAAAAATAAGAATAGCCTCGATGGCCTTAATAAAGGTGGGCAAATATGGATAAAAATGGGCGTGGCCTTAATAAGGGTAGGCGAGCATCGATAGGAATAGGCGTGGCCTTAATAAAGGTAGGCGAATATTAATAAAAATAGGCGTGGCCTTAATAAGGGTGGGCAAATATTAATAAAAATAGGCGTAATTTTAATAAGGGTAGGCAAGTATTAATAAAAATAAGCGTGGCCTTAATAAGGGTAAATAAGTATTAATAAAAATGGGCGTGGTTTTAATGGGGGTAGGCGAGCGTTAATAAAAGTGGGCGTGGCCTCGATAGCCTTAATAAATAGGCAAGCGCCGATAAAAATAGGCGTGGCCTTAATAAGGGTGGGTGTTTATATATTAATAATAATAGCTTTTTATTTATGCGTATAAAAGCTTTTTAATAACAATAACAATTTTTTGTTTATATATTAACAATAATAGCTTTTTATTTATACGTATAACAGCTTTTTAGTGGCGATGGCAGCTTTTTGGCTATGCATTAATAATAACAGCTTTTTATTTATGCGTATAAGAGCTTTTTGCTGGCGATAATAGCCTGGCGATAACAGCTTTTTGCTGGCGATAACAGCTTTTTATTTATGCGTATAACAGCTTTTTACTGGCGATGGCAGCTTTTTGGCTATATATTAATAATAATAACTTTTTATTTGTGCGTATAAGAGCTTTTTGCTGGCGATGACAGCCTGGCGATGACAGCTTTTTGCTGGCGATGACAGCTTTTTGTTTATGCGTATAACAGCTTTTTGCTGGCGATGACAGCTTTTTACTAGCGATAACAGCTTTTTATTTATATATTAACGATAACAGCTTTTTATTTATGCGTATAATAGCTTTTGGGTAGCGATAACAGCTTTTTATCTATACGTATAACAGCTTTTTATCTGTGCGTATAATAGTTTTTTATTGGCGATGACAGCTTTTTATCTATGCATTAACGATAACAGCTTTTTATTTATGCGTATAAGAGCTTTTTGCTGGCGATAATAGCTTTTTATAACGATAATAGCTTTTTGTCTATACGTATAACAGCTTTTTATCTATGCGTATAACAGCTTTTTATCTATGCGCAAGAGAGCTTTTTTTATCCAATTAATAATAAGAATTCTATTATTAAGGTTTATTATCGCAGGGATTATTTTCAAACTACCACTAATAATAGCAGGGGTTTTTCCCATACAAAATCGCGATTTTGGGCTTCTGTACGCAAAGTCTTATACTATAGGGTTATTAAAATATATAGGTATCGTAGATTAATATATTTTTTTATAAAGCAAACTTATTTTATAATAAGGTTATCGGTAGGCATTATAAGGGATAGCCTATTAGGGATTATTTCGGTTAATATAAAAATAATGGTTTATCGATAATAATACTTAATATTAAATTTTAATTTAACGGCGTAATTTATACTTTTTATAAAATTTATAAAGGCGGTTTTAATATAATGGCGCTTAGGATCGTATACGCCTTGGCCGTCCTAAAACGCCTTTATATTTTATTTATTTCGTATTATTTAATATTATATTATTATATACCCTATAATAATAAGTATTTTATCCAATTCGGATTTATTAATTAAATAACCACCGGTATTAACCCCTTTTATATTTTATAATATTTATATATTAAATATTTGGAAAATATCCGCCATATAATGCGATTAAACCTTTATCCGTATCCCTTTAATTATTTGGGCTTTGCCTTTTTTAATAAAGGTTAAAAAAAGCCTTTATATTTATTTCCTGGCTTTATAACGCTGGGTTCGCGTATTATTCTTAACGGTCCTTTTAAGGAGAAGAATCTTAAGGTTTATTAATTTAGTTTTTGGCCCCGGAAAGGGTTCCAATATACCGCGTTAGGGCTGGATAATTGGTTTTATTATACTTTATATTAGGGACGCCGTGGTGGCGACCTAAACGCTTCGGGGGACGATTAAAATATAAGGGTTAGTAATAAAGACCGGTATAATATATTAGGTAATAAATATAAATTTATAAAAGGCGTATAACTTATTATACTATATTACCTTAAATTTAAAGGCCAGTATATTTTCGATTAAATAATTAATAAATCGAATAATATAATAATTATACCGGTGGCCGTAAATATTAGGGTAAAATTTTATTACTTATTTATTATCGGAATACCTGGAAATTTTATAAAGCCATATTAATAATATTTTATAATTAATATAATTGGTATTTATATTAGCCAAAAATATATTTGTTTTTTTATTTCGCCTAAAAATATATAAAGCCGCCCTTTTTAATTTTATATTATAATTCCTATTATTAATCTTAAGAATAATATTAACGGAAGCCAGGACGGAGAACTTTTTAAGGTTTAAGGTGGCCGTGCCAAAAAGTAATAATTTGGGTTTTTTATTAGGTATATTAATAAAAGCCTTAAAAGATATATTATTTGGTAAAATTAAGGTGTTTAATTAAAAGTAATATATATTAATATAAAATAAGTAATCGAGTAAGGAAAAATGGCCGTAAATATTTAATAATATTATAAAAAATAAAGGGAGGAGGAGGGATTAATGCGCTGTTACCTTATTTATAAAGGGAAAAGAAATTTGATTATTATTATTTTAGCGGTATGGGTAAAATATTAGGCGTTTTTACTTTTATATTTAAAATATTAAATAAAAAATTTATATGTTTTATAATTTATTAATAAAAATGGAGAAAAATGAATTTATAAGGTATAATATGGAAAAAAATTAATAATATGGAGAGAATATAATGGAAAATATGTAAATTATTTTTACTTTAAAAAAGCCTAATAGGGAATATTTGCGGCCTAAAATGTAAGGTAAAGAAAATAAATATAAAAGTCGGTTAATATTATATAAGGTATGGGATAAAATATATTAAAAATATTATATATTACGCGGTTGGTTAATAAACCATTATTATATATAAAAAGGCGAAATTAAAACTACGTTAATATTATATATTAATATAAATAAGTTTACCTTTTAAATAAAATAATTTTAAAAGTAAGGTATAATTATATTATTTTTATTTTTATTTTTTAATAAAAATTATAATTTAATATATACGGATATATATACCTATTCGAGGGCCGTTGGAAAAAGTGCCATTTAAAAATAAAATAAGGTAATACGATTTTATAAAAAATAAGGTAAAAAAGAAAAAAAAAAGGTCGGATGGTAAAATTAACCGAGTGGATGGTTTATTTATTAATTTAATGGGTAAATAATAATAAGGTTTTATTTTATTAGGTTTTTAATAATATTAAAAATGGCGAGCTTTAAGGCCATAAGGAATTATAATAGGTATAAAAGCTTTATATAAAACCTGGGTATATTTTAAGGCTTAGGTTTTCCGTTAATATTTTTTTTATATTAGGACTTTTTAAAATTAATAAAATTAGCCTTTTTAATTTTAATATTGGAGGTATAAGGAGTAATCCTTTTAGTTTAGTTGATTTTTTATAAAAGTATTTTTCCCATTGCCTTGGTTTTTGCCCTTAAAAGAAAAAGGTAAAATAAATGGTGCGGATAAAACGGCGCTTTTATTTATACCGAGGTCGATAATACCAGTATTATTATTGGGATTAAAAATATAAGGTTAAAAATCGCCTTATTAAGCGTTAGGGTGGGAAGTATAACCTTTAGGTCCGCCGAAGTTTTTATTATGGTAATCTTATTAGGAGCCAATATTATGAGGGGAGCTAATATTATAAGGGGAGCCAATATTATGAGGGGAGCTAATATTATAAGGGGAGCCAATATTGTAAGGGGAGCCAATATTGTGAGGGGAGCCAATATTATCGATATACGAGTTGCCTGTTTTGTTTAAGAGCTGGGACGAAAGGTTAATATTATTATTATTTTTAATTTGTGGTATAATATTGCCGATATTGTTAATTTAAGCATGGCCCTAGGCATTTTGGTTTATTTGTATAATATGGCTTATATTATTAATTTAAGCTTGGCCCTGGGGATTGTGGTTTACCTCCGTTCCCTTGCCCTATATATTAATATTATTTTTCCCGCCCTTATAATATTATTGGCCTATTGGCTGGGATATTAATATAAAATAAGCCAAAATGTTTGGAATTTTATCCTTTAAATGTTTAATTTAGGGGGTATGGGGAGGTGGGCCTAAAACCCTGGGGCCAAGTTTAATAAAAGGATGGCGTATTCGGCGATAATAGGGGGGAGTAATAAGCTTTATAATATCCTCGATATTATATTCCTACTTAAATTTTTTAAAAATACTACTAAACCAGCGCTTATTATATATAAAAATAAATTATTAAAATAAATTGGTTTATTAGTAATATAATATAAATGATTATAAAATAAAACCTAAAGGGAATATAAATAATAAAACTTATAATAAATCTTTATTAATAAAGGTATAATTAAAATATTATATAATTTTATTAATAATTTTTTAATCGGGCGTAATACCGTTTTCGGAAATTAATATAATTAATAAAAGGTTATTTTTTATTTTATATATTTAGCGTTTACGTTTTATAATAAATCCCTCGGGTGGTATTTTAAGTGTTTTTTTTTTTTTTTTTATATTATACTTAAAATTAATATTAGGCGTTTGGTAAAAAATAATGGAAATGTTAATATATATAGGGTTTAATGGTTAATTATAATAAGTAATAAATAATAAGAAAATGCTTGGCTAAGGGTTAAAGGTTTGTGGTAAGGGAGAAAAATAAAGAAAAAAAATAAGTTGGGTTACCGTTTAAGATTTTACGATTAGGGAGAGTACAAAATTAATTACAATCGAGTGTTTTTTTACCGAATTAGCGGGGCGGGGTTTTAGATTAATAATATTAGTATTATAATTTAATATTATAATATAAATATTAAAAAACGTAATATATATAAAACGTATAATGGCTTTCTTATAAATAATAAAAGTTGGTAATATAAAAAAGGGAAATTAACCTAGAAATTAAAATTAATATAAAGGCCAAATGGGCCAAAGGTATTAAAAAATAAATTTATAAGGGATTTTCCGGTTAATAAAAAAGGGTAAGGTAAAATTAAGGGATAAAATAATAGGTTTAAAGGTATATTTAAGAATAAGGGATTTTATATATAAATTATTTATTATTAGAAAAATGGTTAATTAAAACTCGGAGTAATTTAAGGTGGGGAAAAATAAAAATCCGTTATAATAAATATTACGGTATAATATGAAGAAAATGCGGGATTTAAAAGCGTAAAGGAAAATATTACGGCCTTATAAATGTTAAAAAATAAAATAATATTTATATTTTAAATTATTTTACCTTTTTATAATCGAGGGAAATCTTTTTAATAATATATTTTATTTATTTATTTGCCCGAATAATTAGAATTTTTTATTCGCCTTTATAAATAATATTTTCGCCGCTAATATTATTTCCGCCTATTACCAGCCTTATTTTTATATTCCTATTTTAAAAAGCCAGGATAATTTTATTAAATCCTTAATATATTACCATATTAATTATACCTTCCTTTTAAATTATTTTTTAAAGCGTTTTTATAATATTAACAAAGGATTTTTGGTGGATTTTTTAAAGGGTTTTAATAATATACCGAACCCCGGCTAATTAACAGGTATTAATAAAATAGGTTTATTCGTAAACGAGTTTTTCCGCCTTAATTAAGCCGGTGGAAAAAGCGGAAAATTAGGCGAAAAACGGGCCGTTTTTTTTAAAGCTTATAATTTTATAAATTTGCCACGATTAATGGATTAATGTGCCAATCCTTAAGGAGTAAGCTATTTCGGGAAAACTTTAAGAAATCCGACCCCTTATAATTAATAAAATGGAATATTTTATAAATATATAGGTGGGATAAAACGTTTATTCGGCGGTATAATGGTTTAATCGGTTTAAATTAAAGCGACGGGGAGAGGTTTTTAAAGACCGCCATTTTGTCCGCCGTAAACGGCAATTTTAATTACCCTAGCGTTTTATTTATATTAATTAAAATAATATATTAAGATCCAGCTTTTATGGAGGCTTAAATATTACGTCGGAGGCCATATAATAGGGCCTTAATAAACGAGTTATAGAATAATATAATTATATTAAGCATTATTTTAATAAACCCCTTAATATATTATCGTACGGCCTAAAGTGTTAAATTATTAAATGGTCCCGTAAAGATTTACCATATATAAGGCCAATTATTATTCGAATAAATTTATAAGAAACCTAATATTATTAAATAAAGGTGTATAATAATATATTATAACCCTTTTAAATCGAAAAATTATATTAATTTTAAATATTGGATAAACTTTAAAAAATTTTCGCCGGATAATTTGGCTTATTTTTTACCAGATTAATTATAGGGCGAAAATACGAGCGGTATTTCGGGCTTGGCGAATACGAATAAATAAGGGAGAAGTTTAATAAGTTTAGCCTTTTTTATTGGATAATAATACACGATTAAAATTATTTAACGAGCCTTTTTAATGGGATTATATACCGAGCTAATTTTAAAGGTTATTTAGCCTATTAATTTATTCGGGGTAATTTTAAGCGGTGGTATTTACCGTTATATTAATTATTTAAACGGCGCGGTTTAAATTATTTATCAAGCCCGTCCGTTTATATTAATTAAATATTTTATTTTTTAAATAATTTAACCTTTTTATTTAATAATCGTAATCGTTTAATATATTAAAAACCGCCACCTTTATATCCTTAATTTTCCCTTTTTTTAATATACTTTCCAATATTATAATAAGCTTTTTTAAAGGAAAAATTAATAATATTACCGTATTATTTTTTCTCCCGCACGCCTTAAATATATACCAAATAATACTTTTAATTATCCGCTTTATATTCCTACCATTTACCAAGGATTCCGTCCCTTTAAATTTTAAAAAAATTAAATAAAATAAAATTATATTTTCCCTTTTTAAATTATTTACCCTTTTAATTTAAATATAAAATTGGCCAATACATTATAATAAAAATTACAGGCAGTTTTTAAAATATATATAATAAAAGACCACCTTTTTTATAAACCTACTTTGCAAACCTTATTTTATACATATAATATAATTAATATTTTTTTTATAATACATAAAAATAATAATAATTTTACGTATAATGCTTAATATATATTTAAGGAGATTAATAATTTTGCGTTTTATTTGGCCCTTATATTCGGTAATAAGGTGCGAGGTTAAATATTTAATAAAATTAGGGGCTAAAAAAAACCCTATATTATAAAAAATCCGCCCGATTTTAAGCGCCATTATAGGTTTTTTTATGCCCGGCGGGCCTTTAAAAATAAAGGTAAATAGAATATATAGCCGCGGATAAATATTATAAAATTATATACCGTTTACGGTCGGCTGGTAATTTTCGAATTATTTAAAAATATATTCGGATTTGAAAATACCCTTAAAAAGTGTTCGATTATTTTCGCTGGCGCGTAAATATTTATAATTATTAATATTAAAATTTTAAATTTAAAAAATAATATTTCCCGTCCTTTCGAATATGGCCATTATTAAAATTCTCCTTTAGTAAAAAATCTTTAATAGAAATAGGCGTGGCCTTAATACAAATGGGTAAATATTAATAAAAATAGGCGTGGTTTTAATAAGGATAAGCAAGTATTAATAAAAATAGGAATAACCTTAATGGCCTTAATAAGGGTAGGTAAGTATTAATAAAAATAAACGTGGTCTTAATAAGGGTAGGCGAGTATTAATAAAAATAAGCGTGGTTTTAATAAAGGTGGGTAAATATTAATAAAAATGGGCGTGGCCTTAATAAAGGTAAGCAAGTATTAATAAAAATAAGCGTGGCCTTAATAAAGGTGGGCGAGTATTAATAAAAATAGGCGTGGTTTTAATAAAGGTAGGCGAGTATTAATAGGAATAGGAATGGCCTCGATGGTTTCGATAAGGGTAGGCAAGTATGGATAAAAATAGGCGTGGCCTTAATAAGGGTAAATAAGCGTTAATAAAAATAGGCGTGGCCTTAATAAAGGTAGGCGAGTATTAATAAAAATAGGCGTGGCCTTAATAAGGGTGGGCGAGTATTAATAAAAGTAGGCGTGGCCTTAATAAGGGTAGGCGAGTATTAATAAAAATAGGAATAATTTCGATGGTTTTAATAAAGGTGGGTAAGCGTAAATAAAAATAAGCGTGGCCTTAATAAGGGTAAATAAGTATTAATAAAAATAAGCGTGGTTTTAATAAAGGTAGGCGAGTATTAATAAAAATAAGCGTGGCCTTAATAAGGGTAGGCAAGTATTAATAAAAATGGGCGTAATTTTAATAAGGGTAGGCGAATATTAATAAAAATAAGCGTGGCCTTAATAAGGGTAAATAAGTATTAATAAAAATGGGCGTGGCTTTAATAGGGGTAGGCGAGCGTCGATAAAAGTGGGCGTGGCCTTAATGGCCTTAATAAATGGGCAAGCGCCAATAAAAATGGGCGTGGCCTCAATAAGGGTAGGTGTTTATATATTAACGATAATAGCTTTTTATTTATGCGTATAAAAGCTTTTTGGTGGCAATAATAGCTTTTTATTTATATATTAATGATGACAGTTTTTTATCTGTGCGTATAATAGTTTTTTGGTAGCAATGGCAGTTTTTTATTTATATATTAATAATAATAGCTTTTTATTTATGCGTATAATAGCTTTTTACTGGCGATGGCAGCTTTTTGGCTATATATTAACGATAATAGTTTTTTATTTATACGTATAAGAGCTTTTTACTAGCGATGATAGCCTGGCGATAATAGCTTTTTATTAGCGATAATAGCTTTTTACTGGTAATAATAGCTTTTTATTTATGCGTATGATAGCTTTTTACTGGTAATGGCAGCTTTTTGGCTATGTATTAACGATGACAGCTTTTTATTTATGCGTATAAAAGCTTTTTACTGGCAATGATAGCCTAGCGATAATAGCTTTTTACTGGCGATAACAGTTTTTTGTTTATACGTATAATAGTTTTTTGCTGGCGATAATAGCTTTTTGCTGGTAATAATAGTTTTTTATTTATACATTAATAAGAATAGTTTTTTATTTATGCGTATAATAGCTTTTGGGTAGCGATAATAGCTTTTTGTTTATGCGTATAATAGTTTTTTATTTATACGTATGATAGTTTTTTGCTGGCAATAATAGCTTTTTGTTTATATATTAATAATGATAGTTTTTTATTTATACGTATAAGAGCTTTTTACTGGTAATGACAGCTTTTTATAACGATAATAGCTTTTTATTTATGCGTATGACAGCTTTTTATCTATGCGTATAACAGTTTTTTATCTATGCGTAAGAGAGCTTTTTTTATCCAATTAACGATAAGAATTCTGTCATTAAGGTCTATTATCGCAGGGATTATTTTTAAATTACCACTAATGATAGCAGGGGTTTTTCCCATATAAAATCGCGATTTTGGGCTTTTGTACGCAAAGTCTTATATTATAGGAATAATAGGGAATCGCTGGCTGCTTTTATTAATAAGGCGGATAAAATAAAAAAGCGGTGCCTAATAAAATTATAAAAACGGTTAAGTATTAATTTATTAATATATATATATAATAGAAAAATCGATTATAATTTAAAAATAAGGGTATATAATAAATTTATTAAGTATATATATAAATCGTAATATTACTGGGTGGAAAAAATAATTTAAACGTTTAGGCCTATTAATATAATATTAAATATATTATAAAGTAAAATCGAATAATAAAATAAAATTACTTATAATTCGGGTAAGGTATTAGTCCGAAGGAAATAAACCTAAAGGAGGGTATTATTAAGGTTACGGTTAAGATTATTAGGTTATTTTTGTTCGATAAAAAAAAAGGGTAAAATTATTAAAATGGTACCGTTAATTATATTATATTATTAGCCGGCGACTTTTATTCTCGTTCCGAAATTTAAAGCCCAAAAGTGCCTATATTATAATAATTTCAGTTTAAAATTACGAAAGGCAGAATATAAGAGAAATTAAAAATTGCCTAAACCTATCTATTCGTCCAGGCTAAATATAAGGTAAGAATATTTATTATATTAACGCTTTATAATCGAAAACGCCGGACTTAATTTCTGAGGAAAAAGAATTCCCTTTTTAAGGTTTTAATATTATTTAAATCCCTTATAGGCTTGGCCTTTAAATTTTATTTTACCGGTGTAATTATTAGTGTACGGTATTAAATTTAAAACCGTTATCCCTGGTTTTCTCGGTATTTTCCTTTTTTATTATCGCTTTTTACTTTTCCATATCCTTAATAATTAGGCCGGTGGGGATATTTTGCTTTTTATTTAGGCCTTTTTTAAACTACTTTTTTATTATAGCATATTTCTTACCCATTTTAAATAGCTTGGCCTTGGCGCGATTAATGCGTTCGGTTTTAATTTTAAGCTTAAATTTAAGGCAAGTATTATTAACGGAGGCGTTAAAGAGTTTTTACTTTAATTTAAAAATAATAGCCTGGGCGTTTTTAAGCTCGATATCGTGGGTAAAAACGTAGTCCTTTAATTCGTTAATACGAAGGGTAAGGTGCTGGTTTATTATAAGGATAAGGTTATTATAATTTATAAAGTTTTGGAAAAAATTAAGTGTGGGTTAAATGGAGGTAATGCGGTCGCCGAGGTCGATTATGGCGGTTTTAATAATATTATAAGCGGCCAGGAGATTATTATACCTTTTTTCGAAAAGGGTATGGTCGTTTAAAAGTTTGGTGTAGGTGGGTTGGCCTAATAAATCTTGCCGGGTTAGTTTATAATAGGGTAATATAAAAAATAAGCAAAATAGGAATAAAGTTTTAAAAGCCTACCGAGCTAGACCTGGACCTTGGATATAATATATTAAGAATTATCGACTGGAGAGTGGTTAAAGGTATTAAGGCGGAGGTATTAATTGTTTATTATATTAAGGGATTAAAAGTATTTTGGTATTTTATTAAATAAAAAAAAAAGCGAATTATAAAATATTAGCCTAAGGTGGAAATTAAATAAAAAGGTATTTAAAAATAAATAGGGAGAAATTGGTTATAATAATACTTTAGGGTAAAATAATATGGGTATTGGTAATATATATTAATCGCGAAATATTAATTATAATACCCGATTTGCCTATTAACCGTAAATTATTTTTTTATTTTTTATATTTTTATTAATATAAATATTTCCTCCCCCTTTTCCCCGATTATGGAATTTCGCATTTATATATTTTTATATTAAGCTTTATAAGAGGAATTAATTTAAAAGACCTAAAAAGTCTTTCGGAATGGCTTAATAACCTTTTAATTTTAAGCTAAAATTTATTTTATTAAATTTAAATATTTTATTATTATAAAATATTGGTGGTATATGTCCGGATTACCGCCCTTTTTTAATCCTTATTTTTATACTTTTTATTCTTTTAATTTACCTTATTAAGTTTTATTATTTAATATAGGCCCTTTTATTTATTCGATTAGGTATTATTCCTATATAAGCATTTCCCTTTCCTAATATTTTTAAATATTATATTATTATAATATTAATAAACTTAAATATATAATATAATATATATTAATAGGGGAGCGGATAAAACTTTTACCTTTTTTTTTTTTTCGGCTTTTCCTTACCATGCGTATTATTATATTCACCATTTTCTAAAATCCCTTATTTTTTTGGTTTATTTTATTCGCGGGTGGTTATATTTTTATTACCCTGCTGCTTTTCTTATTATTTTTTTACCCTTTTGTTTTCTTTTCCGATAATTAAAGTTAAATTCGGTATATAAATCGGGGATTATAATATGGTTATATTTTAAACTGCGTTTAAAAATCGGTCGTAAAGGCTTATGCCTAATTTTTATATTAAAATTCGTGCTTAAGCTTATATTTTCCAACCTATTCCCATTTATTTATTATAATCAGCCGACCCATATTCGTGCCTACGTATCGGCCTTTAATTATATGATTATACATTAGTTTGGATTTTATTTGGTATATAAAATAAGTTTATACGCTTATTTTCGGATGCCAAAAAGGATAATCCCATGGTTAAAATATTAAAATTTCCAACGTTTACCGAATTATTTCGCCTATTATTAATAAAAAAAGGGCCATAAGAAATAATACCACGTATATTACACTATTGGGCGTAATTATTTATCCATCGATTTTTTTTTTCCTTACCCTTATGCTTTCGCCAGGTTTAATTATAGGTCGGCGGCGCTTCGGTATTTAAAGCATATTGGTTTATTATTTATTAAATTATATTTCGGTTTAATAAATAATTACCTTTATTATTTTCCTTTTTAATTTTACCGTATATCCTTTCCTTACCGATATACGGGTTTAATTTTAAAGGTATAATATTTTCGCGCTAATAAATAAGGGGAGTATTAACCGAAGGTATTTCCGATTATATTAATAAAATAAAGATTAATTTTTTTATATAATACCGGTATAGGCGATCCGTATACCCCGAAAATATAATAAAGGAGGAATTATAATACGATTAAGTATTTAGGATATATTAAATAAAGGACCATTATTATTGGATTATAATAATTTATTATTGGATTATAATGGATTACCATTAAATATTAATATTTTAATAATTAAATAAGCGTTTAAATTAATTAATATAAAGGTTAATTATATCGATAGTATATATTAGGGGATTTAAATTAGGATAAGGAATTAAATAAAGGCCAGGGGTAATAATAAAAAAAAAATAAAAATTATTTTTTAAGTATACCGGACCGTATTAAGTACTTTAAAAAACCATTTGGGTATAGGCTTAAGGGCTAAACGCGATTACTTAATATAATTAAAAAACGAATAAATATTTTATTATAAAAATAACGACCGGAATATTAACCATAATATTATTATTATTTTTATCCTTATTAAATTAATCTTTGGGGGCTATAAAATTGGGAACCGGTCTATCGGTTATTAAAATATCGAAGGATAAGGAAAATATCCTATTGGTTATATTATTAAAATAAATATTATTACCCTTATAAGCTTTTAATATTATTAACGGTATTAAATAAGTATAGGGCCGAGGTTAAAGATTCCTGGGGTAAATTATATATAAGATTTTTATAATGCATTATGGTAAAGGTAAATTAAATTTTTAAAAAAAGGCTGGCGTTAATATTAAAATTAGGAGGTATTTATATAATAAATAATTATAATAATATTGGAAAGGTTTACGGGACGTTTGGTTTAAATAAATAAAATAAAAGTTTATTTATATATAAAGATAAATAAAGTAATAAAAAAAGAAATTTACTTTATTTTTTATTTGGAGCCGGGCCAGGATAAGTATATAAATATAAGAGCGGAATTTAAAAGGAAAGGAGGAGCAGAATATAAAGGTAATAATAAAATATAAAGGTAATAATAGGGTACGGAAATAAGAGAAGGGTACGGAGGTAAAAGTAAAATATAAAGGTAAAAGTAAAATATAAATATAAGAGTAAAATATAAATATAAAAATAAGGTATAAAGGTAAAAGTAGGGTACGGAGGTAAGAATAGGATATAAAATTAAAAGTAGGATATAAAATTAAAAATTAAATATAAATATAAGAGTAGGGTATGGAGGTAGGAGTAGGGTACGAAGGCAAAAGTAGGATATAAAACCAGGAGTAAAATATAAAGGCAAAAATAAAATATAAAAATAAAAGCAGGGTAATATTTTAATTTTATAATAATTTATATATTATTTTTCTTAAATTATTTATATATTCCAGCACTTTTATTATTTTTATTCCTTTTTTTTCCTCCGTAATATTATTACCTCGTTAATTATTACCACTTTTATTAAAATTTAAAGCCCTCCTTAATATATATAATTTCCATTAAATAATACTTTAAAATATTTTTAATATTAATATTAAAAAAAACCTAAAATTAACGGTACCCGCTTTTTATAAAGGACCGTCGTTTACCAATTTAAATTCCTTTTTAATAATTTACTTTATAATTTACCGCTTATTTTTCGATGGTACATTCCCTTACCGTATATTATTACCTTATACTTTTTATTTTTCTAATATTATTTAATATATTAATCCTGTCCATTTTTCTTATACCTAACCTCGGCGATCCTTTTTCGCTTTCTTTTCCTTAAACCCACCAACCCCCCCTAATAATTACGGATCCCGCCCCCTATTTAATAAATTAAACTTTTAGGATTATAATTAAAATAAACGGCGCGTATATTAATTTAATATTTATCGTATTTTGAAAAGAATAATAGTATAAAATATATATAGGAAGGTAAATAATTATTAATTCGGCATTATATAAGGATATAATATTCTGGATATTATAAAGTTCGGCTTGGCCAAAAATATTACCCTATTAATAAAAAAAAACCAGGAGAAAATACTAGGGTTAATATTAAGGCCGGCCGGGTTATTTATATTACGAATATAAAAAAGGGCCTGGCGAATATTTTATATATTTAATATATACGGGTTATTTTATACCGCCGGAAATAAGGTTAATATAATATTATAAATATTAAGGAAGATTAATATAATATGGGTATTATTTATATTATATAATAGGTGGAAAAGGAGCACAGGGATAATAATAAGGCTTTATTGGCTTTATTAATTTATATTATTGGTAATACCGGATAAATTAAAATAATCTTTTTTAATGCTTATTTAATTTATAAATATCGGTATATAGTATACCCTATAAAAGCGTTTATTATTAATTAAGCCGGGCAGGCTGGAAAAGGGCTTAAGGTATTTATAATTAACAGATTTAACCTAAAACTTATAATAATAAATATATAACCCACCAAAATTATAATAATTAATTTATTATTTAATATTAATAACGGTTTATATATATATTATAATATTTTTAATACCTAGGCTTACCAGCTCGTATATAATAAACTTTATTTATAATATATATATAGGTTAATTTTCGTTTATATTGGGATTAGGATATAAAAATATGGTAAGCAGGGCCTTATCGATTATTAATATAATGGATTTAATAAAGTCGATAATACTCGAATAATTTAGCAATATTAAAAATAAAATGGGGGCGTAATTTATAAGCGATAGGGTTGGAATTAATTAAGGCAAATCGGTATATATTAAAAAACCCTGGGCTTAATAATACCGCGATTTAACCCGATTATTATATTAAATTATTCGAATTATAATATTACGGGATCCGTGGTTTAATTTAAATAATAAGGGTACTTAATTAAGCCTAAAATAAGGCGTATACGGGGTTAGCGGCGTTTTATAATTCTGGCCTAAAACAGCCGGTAATATTAATAATATTGCCAAGCCGTGATTATTACCGTTACGGCTCCGAGCAAGGCCAACGTCCGCCAATAATATGGGTAATTTTTTACGGTAAGGCATTTCTGGCTGGTATTACCAAATGATTACGCGCTAAATCCGCTACGCCTTTATTATTTCCGTTATCGGGTTATAAACGGGAATGCGAAAATGGATTGTATTGAATAAATGGCCTTATTCCTGGAAATAGCGAATTATAAGGGATAATATATTAAATATGGCGTTTACGCCAAAAGTTTTTTTTATACCGCTTTTTTAATTTAAGGGAAAGGTTAAGGGGCTGGACGGGTGGCCGGCGGGAAATATATTGGTAAGCCTATTGGTGCCGGGGATTCCGCTCCGGCCCGAGTATATATTATAAGCCAAATAGGAATTATAATTAAGGTTATAAAAGAAAAAAATATTAAATTTGGGATATAATAAATTATTTAGGTAATTGGCTAATACGCGAACCCTGTATATTTTACCCGTTATAAATTCCAATATAGGCTTATTATTATTATCCCAGCGCGCCGGTAATATTATAATATGTACGGTATATAATCCGTTATTATAACCGCCCCGCCCGGCCATTTGGTTTAATTATTCCAGTTTTTCGAAAAATATAATTATTATAATATACCGTAATATAAATATATTAATACCGTTTATTATAATGGCGGTGGAAAATGCCAGGCGTAATTTGCCCTTAAAACCTAAATATAATAAAAATATATAATTAAAATTACCGAAATTATAATTTTAAAGCGTTTTGCTTTCCGATTATAAAAAATAGGCGTTTAAGTTAATGGCGGGGGATAAGGTTTCGAAGCTTAATAATAAACACGAGGTATTAATAATTTTACGTACTTATAATAAGGGGGTTTGGAAAAAAACCAATATCCGTGTGGTTAAATTATAAGGAATAGCCGCCGTAATACCGCCGAAATATTAAAAAAGGGTTTATAAAACCTGGGCGATATTTTTTATATTATTTAAAGGATTAATATTATAACGCAGATTATTACGGCGAATTGGTTTATATATAATAATATACCGGAATTCGGCGGGGATAATATTATACTTTATTAATTTAAATAGGTCGCTTATAATAATATTTCCAACGGCCTTAATAAGGGTAATTTATTTAAACGGGGATAATATAACGGTGTAAATAATCCACCGGGGTACTCGTATAAATAATTTAAAATTTTTAATAAACCCCGGTTTTTAAAAAGCCGCGGTTTTTTTTATAATCCTATTAAAAGCCTATATATCGGCCGTAAAAAAGGCCTCGTGGTATTTTTTTAATATAATCCGGTCGATAAAGTATTAATTTATTTTATACCTTATTTAATATTCGAACGTGGTTATTTTCACCGCCTTAGGGGTAATTATTATATAAGGCGGTCCGCCGGCGTTAATTATAATTCTTTTATTTGGCGGGAAATTTTATTAATTAAAAACCTCCGTCCGGATACCTATACCGCGGATCGAATTGGCCAGCCTACGCGAAAGGATAATAAAGGGCGTAATTATAAGCGTAATACCGTTATTATAGGCCCCGCCGGCAAGGGTATAAAGTATATATATTAAAGTTTTACCATTTCCGGTAAGTATAATTACGGCGTTATATGCGAAGTTTATAATTAGGTGGGTTACCGCCTTGGATTATTTTAACCATAATTTGGCCTTTTTATTACCCATTATTATATATATAAATTAATACTTATTAGTATTAATTATTTTATCGTAAAATTTAAATTTTATAACCTGGTTTATTTATTGGATTTTTATATTAATTATTACCGCGGGAATGGCGACGCTCCCGGCGCCCGGTAATAATAATTTAGGCCGTATATTAGGCTCCGGTACCATAATATTATTACCAAATTGGAAAAACCTATATATTATTTCGTTATTAATACGGAAACCTATTTTAATATTAATATTATATTTAAATATAAAATCGGCGGACGGGTTAATATAATATACATTTTTAAATACGAATAAATGCCTTACCTGGCGGGGACCGTATTTTAATATTTCGCCGAGTAGGGTATTATAACCAGTATTTTTTATATTAATTTTTTACCTATTAATAGTTTCCTATACCAATATTATAAGGTGGCGGAATAAAGACGGGTTAATACGGACCCCGAGAAATTCCGCCGTTGTTTATTTTATCGCGTTTTTTAAATTATTTACCATAATCGGTTTTTAATAATCGAGTTATATTTTAAACGCGGCGGTAATTACCGTATTATTTTTTCCGTGGTTTTTATTTTCGGGCCCGTTATTTATTTTCGATCCTTTATTCCCTTTACCGTAGGCCAATATTATATCCTGCTCCTTTTCGGCCTTTAAATTGGTAATATTATTTTTCTTTATATTCCTAAACGTATATATAGGCAGTTAGGTATTACCGCCGTTCTCGGCGCTGGCTTTAACGGCGGCCGCCCTATCGTTTTTAAATATTATATAATTATTATGGCCGCATAAAAATGGGGTAAAAATAAAATGATTATTAAAATATACTTTATAGGTTTATACGGCGGGAATAATAAACCATATATAATAAAAAAATAAATTAAAAAGGTATTTAAGCATATATTTTTATATAATTTTATTATTTATAATTTGGCTGGCCGTTTTATAATATAACGGGATTAGGTATAAACCGTTATTTTTTTAATAAATATTATATAATCCGCTAATCCTTTTATCCGTCCTTATTATTAAAATCGTTAATTCTATTATCCGATTAGGGTTTCCGCTGGTAAGGTGGATAATAATAATAAAACGAATTAACCATACTTGTATTTTTTTAAAAAACCGTTTGGCCATTTTTTTATTTAATTTAAATCCCGTACCATTTGCGTTAAATTAAAGGGGCTTTAAATCGGCGCGGCGGAATAGGTTTTAAAATATAAAAATTAACGAGGTATTTTATAAGGCGTGGGAATTATAATTAATAAAATTGCCGCCATATATAATATTATTAAATATATTAATAAGCCCCGTTAAAATAATTAATATACTTAAATATATTCCGTATATTATAGTTTTACGGTCGGATAAGGCGGCGGGGAAAGTATTAAGCGCTAATATTTTTTATAATTCGGTATTAAGCGCGGTAATAAATTAACCCATATTAATTTTAAGGGTTTCGGTAAATAGTTTATTAATCCCTAATTAAATATATTTAAACTGCGGTCCTTATATAATAAATACCCGATTAATATTCGCGAAAAATATAAGGAATATTATATTCCGAATATAATGGAGTGCAATAACGGATATGGGCAATTATAATATATTTATTTTCGAATATTAAACCTTAAATTAATTAATAAGCGGGGCTTTAAATAAGCCTATTTTTTTAAATATTATACCCGTAAAAAGGTCGGCCAGGGATTTGTATTTTATAAAAAAGCCGAGCGGTATTTATATATGGGGGGGCGTTAATTATAAAGGGTTTAGGGTAATGTTAATATTTTATAATATAATTAAGCTACGTAGGACGGAGGGAATGCCCGATATTGCCTTATTTTAAACGAATAACCGCCTTACCATTTTAAATATTATTATAATAAGGCACGGGATGGTTATTATAAAAGGATATTTTAATTTGTGGTTTTTTATACGAAATTCGAAAACGCTTATAATAAATTGCGTAATGGCTAATATAAAGGCTGGGATTTTAAATATGTCCCGCTTATAAATATATTTATTATATTCCGGGAAAAGGCTAATAAATTATTCGCAGGTAATGGCCAGCGGTATTTTAAATAAAAGTAATATTAACGTATACTGGCCCTCCGGTTACCACGGTAGGTACGTTTGCGGGATATAAATAAACGGGAGGTTTGGTCGTGGGGTTTTTTATTGCTAATTAAAAAATAGCCGTAATATATATAATATATATTATAAAAAAATTCCGTAATAAACCCGTTTTATAATATATTGGAATAATAATCCGTACTGCTTACCTACCCCGTCCGTTACCGATGTTTTAAAGGCCATTAGATTAAGGATAAAATATTAAATATTCTGCCCCGCTTATATATTAAAATTATATTAATAATAATGATGGACCTCCGGCATAAGGTGGTTAAGGGAGGGGGGGGTATAAAATTGGAAATATACCGAAAAAATAAAGTTATTTTTATTAATACCGTTAATTAATTCCGTAAATGGACCCTTTATAAATTGGTATAAAGGTATAAGGTTTATTTTATAATCGAAAGGGCCAGGAACGCCTTCGGGCGTGGCGATTAAAAGTATTAAAATAAACTGGTACTTTATTATATAATTATTAAAGCCGAGTTAAACCAGGAGTAAATTATTTATTATTTAGCTTTTTAAAAGCGACGGTAGCGCCGGCTCGGCCTTACGGGGCGTCCGCCAAAGTATTTTTATAAAATATACTACCTTTATTTTAAAAAATAATATATAATTTTTTTCGATTATAATAATATTAACGCGGGTAATTTAATTAAGGTTTTCGAATATAATAAATATTAAATAGGTTTTATTATTATTGCGTATTAATTTATTATATATATTATGGAAACGGTACCCCGTAATATTTTTACGGGTAATATTAATAATGGTTTTAAATTATTTATAAAAAATTTTCCGATGGATTATAAAACGGTAGAAAAAAATATATTATCCGGTAATATTTATATCGAAGGAAACCGTGGCGGTATATTTATATTCGTATTTTATATAGGTGGTTATTTAATATTTCGATTTTTTAAATATATTTTCCGTTTTAATTACGGTGGGTAATGGATTAAGGAGGGTAATCGGACCTGGTAATTTAATAAGGCTTGCAAGGGATATTATTATACGGTCGGTTAATAAACTTTTACCGAAAATATAATATATAAGCTTAATAATTCCCTTTAATATTTGGCACGAATAAGTTTTATTTAAATAAATTCCTTCTTACCGGTATTGGATGGCTATATATTAATAATTTAATAATGGTATTTAACGCTGGTTTAAAATGGACCCGATATAAAAATAAAATATGGGTAATTTATTATTTATTATAAGTATTATAATAAAAGCTTATTATTATACAATACGGTAAAAGGCTTTATTATAAAACTTATAATCTACCTTTCGTGTAGGCACCTTTGGTATATAAAAACGTAAAGGGATAAACTTTATATTACGTATAATACCCGCAGGGATTTTGCGATTTTATTACCGGTATCGGGTATAAGCTCGCCGTTTATAATATATAAGCCGATAATACCGACGGGTAAGGGCGGGGGAAATATAAAGTAGCTTATATTATAATATGCATTAATGTAGGGACGAAGGGGTTAGAAAAAAAGGCTGCCGGTTGTGTAATAAATAAAGAAACAGTTTAATAAAAAAATAAGGAAAAAGGAATTAGGTACCAGTAAATGTAGGTCGAAATTATATTAAAATTCCTTTAGTAATTAAATATGGTGGGAATAAGAAAAGCAAAAATAAAAGTTATTAAAACGGCCGGGAAAAAAAAAATAAAAGTACAAAAGGCAAATATATATAT
>JAKWBI020000441.1:0-41686 GCA_022664585.2 Zalerion maritima
CCCCCCCCCCCCCCCCCCCCCCCCCCCCCCCCCCCCCCCCCCCCCCCCCCCCCCCCCCCCCCCCCCCCCCCAAACCAGCAAGATGTGAAAGTCAAGCTGAAAACTAGCCATTTGCAGACGGTCTCGGACGCGTGCTTGGACTTTGTGAAGTTCCTGAAGCAGATTTACGGGGTTGACGACCACGAGAGGGCCAAGGAGGCGTTCGAGGCGGCGGGGAAGAAGGGAAAGGGAAAGAAGGTTGAGAATCCGCTCGCTAATTTGTGAGGAGAGAGGGGGTCTAGATTAGGCAGTCAGCCCGGTAGGTCGGAGAAAGGGTACGATCTCAATTTCACGAGAATTTGGTGTATATCATAGACGGCAGCCCCAATTGTGGAGCAGTACGACTAGAGGCGCGCGTCATGTACCTAGCTGTAGATGCAATCTTTTATGCTGTTGATCAACGTGGTTTCATTCCTACGGCGTATTTGCGAGTCTTTCTTCCTGCTCTCCAGGCAATGATTCCCCCTTGATCCAGAGAAATGAGGATGTTGCGGGGGTATTAGCCAACGTAATATTCTAGAATCTAGCTACATAGCTAGGAAGGGTGCTATACCAGGCCACGGAAAACTGCCTTGGGAGTCCCATATCCAATTAACCTCGCAGTTTTGATTTAAATCCAGTAAAAAGTCAAAGTAAGATATTCATTTGATTATCCTCCTAGTTTCCAGGCGCCGGACATATTAGTAGTAGACAGTGTAGAACAACAGATAGATGGAACCTTATTCAGAAGATAGTTAGTTAGTCTACCTAATCTTGCCGGGGGCTCAGCTAAATTCCGTCGCATTTCGTGGTGTCGTTTCATGCCCATCGATGCTCGCCGCGAAAGTTGTGTGTAATTACCCTCCACCCCGAAAATATTGAAGTGCTGGCGGACACCGTGATGCCCTCCATACAATACCATACCTGGCTTGGTCATCACGACAGTTGAACCTGGGGGAGGCTCTCATGAATTCTCAAGCCATTCTAAACCCTCGCGGGGTATATACATAGCTCCGCCCATGCCTACTTTTGACCCCTGCTCTCAATTCTGTCACGCCATCTTCGATCCAAGGTCTTCCAATCTCTCCACGGATGAACCCTTGGAACATAATTTGTGTCCTGCTCCCGGTATTGCTCTATGAGCTGAGCCACTAAGCTCACCAGCTCAATGTCCACGCACGCCGCACCCAGACATGTCCATCCAAAAGATGGTCGACTTGGGCGCCTCCGGGGACCGAAACCGGAGGCCCCCTTCTATGATAGTAGCAACCGGATTTAAGCCCTTGCGACGAGTCGCGGCTGAAATTTCCGACCGCATGAGCTTGGAAGTAATATGTAAGTGCAGCCGTCTCCAGGCCCGACACATGCGCATGCTGCTACTGTTCGCAGTCTTGACCATGCCCGCGCGGAAATGAAACATGATGACTCGGGTGACATTGCGGAACAATCCGCCCGACAGCATGTGTCAAAAAACCAGCCCCGGTGGGTGGTGTTCCAACATCACAGAGCTCGTTTCGTTCCCAGCCCGAAGATATTTGAACTGCCTCGGGTGCTCCCCGTGGGATGACCTCCGAACGACTGAACATGGGTAGGCCAGTAGGGCTGCAACGCGGCGAAGAAATTGGCGATATGCCAGACTTTATGGTCCACGCACTCTCCGATGAACAAGCCACATCCTTGCCACGGGGTTTAAAATATCAGCAATGTCAGAGAAATGAGTGGTGGTCTTTCATGGCCAGCATCCCAGACCGCCGGCGCACGCACACACCCAATGGAGTTCAAAAGCTGGTGATCTTTGTTTCGTGGGAGCAGCAGCAGCCGGCAAACGACATCGGCTGTTCCTCTTTTCCTCTCTCCGGCGGCGGAGAAAAAACTTCCCCAAGTCCCCGCCAAGCACACGGCTGCGTTGCGCAGTAACTTGACATTGAAGAGCCGAGAGCGAATGAACGCTATCGCGAACCTGCACCGGTCTGCAGCATTCCAAATACAGGACGAGATGCACGTACGGCAGGGAGGGCAACGCAAGTGCCTCGATCGCATATCTCGCAGGCTCTTGCTTCTGATGTCGTTCTCGTCCCTCCCGCTGGAAATAAAAGGCCGGCAAGCACGCCGGGTCCATTCGGGAGGTAACCCCATGCTCCCCTTCATATGCAACACGTCTCTTATCAGTCTCAACCAAAGCATTAGTGGCCGATCATTGGGTTCGCGTTTTGGGAAGCCCCGGGAGACTCGGAGCTCCCTCCGGCACAGCTGGTGGCTCTCCCCCCCCGGAACAAATTCGTGGGAAGTCCCCGGGATGGGAGCCGGTAATGACTGCCACTGCTTGTGGGCGGCCCGATATAATCGACAGAGTGGTATTTTTTCGTTCACTCACTCGCCGCCGTCTTCTCCACTCTATTTACCACTGATTGTACAGATGTACATACATTCTTCCATCCGGTACTTGCTGCTGTAATAATTAGCTTCCGCACCTCGCTGCGTCACATCCCATTGTGGGCTCCTCTCGCCGCTACTCTTCATCGCCGATGGATGGTGTAAGGTACATGGTATAGTGTGCACCATTCGGTCCACCGTCTCGCCAACAAAATCCTCCACTTTGAGCCGGAAGAAAAAAAAAATTGTGATATCAGATAACAAATAGTGCCCCATGCTCGCGCCCTACATTCTGTAGCGCAGAATAAATATGGAGCAGCGACGAAGGAAAGGGACCTGGCAATAGCAGGCCCTAGATGCCAAAGTAACGACGAGAAAACTCCAGCGACGTCGGAGGTCTCGGAGGCTCGTTTCGCTGTGACTCTATCATGCAAAAGTGATGCAATCATCATCACCATCATCATCATCATCGAGTCAAAAACCCCGTCCGTGTCAATGATCCGTGCCTCCGGCGGTAATAACACGACGGCAGTCCCAGTAGCAGCGGAGTGGATTTTGGTGTTTTGGCGGGAGGCGATAGATGATGACAAACGATGTAGGGGAAGGAAAAAGGTCGCCTTGGCGGGCCTTCTTCCGTGACCCAGTCCCGAAGCCAGGAAGGAGGCCCCGCTATTGAATACATGTCGCGCTAAACTCCCCCATGTGGGGGAGCTTCTGGTGGGGTAAGTATGAGAAACCATCGCCGTTGAAGTCAATATCCAAGAAGTCTGGGGGGGGGGGGGGGGAAGGGGTAAGATGCAGATTCGGTACGGGGTAAACGATGCTGGCAGATTACTTTTAGCCCCTCTTCGTCACCACAGGTGTGAAATTGTTCGCGATGGTGTGCTGCAAGGTGAGAGTCGTATCTACGAGCGATCGGTCTCGGATTTCCGGACTTCTCACCGCACCCCCTTCAGCTTCCGACAGGTCTAGGCGAACAGAATTCGGGTGTGCATAGCCAACCGGGGGTGGGGTGCGCCCCGGTAGTGGGGCTTTATGCTGCATAGCGTCCGGCTACGCGAATGGGAGGGTTTTGTTTATGTACCTGGGGAGGGACGGAATATTTCTGTGTGCAGCAAAGCACTAATAAAATACGGGGAAGTAAACACAACACCTACCGACTTTTGTTCGCTCGTTATGCATTACCAATCTAGGGAAAGCCACAGAAATCTTCAGCTCGCAAAGCTGCACTTGCAGATTAGTTTGGGAGAGCCGAGCCGAGCGGCGCCGTTCCTGATGATTACTTTTTGAGGGGTAAGGTCGACAACCTCAAACGTACGGAGCCGGGTGCCCAATGGCAAATATCAGCATGTCGCGGCGGAGAACCATACAAAGGAGAAGACTCCTGTTTTGCCCCGGGTTTTGGGACCTGCCCGGTAGCGTTGTTAAGTCATTTCGAATGCCTCCCAGTCGAACAGCATGCGCGAGACCCACAGAGTACTCTAGACAAGACTCTGGAGTACAAAAATGGTACGTAGCAGCATCGTGGATCGAGATGCCACTGCCCCAGCCGCAAGGAGTGAAGCTATTCTCAGATGCTCCACTGCCACTGGGCGAGACCGCGAGAGCCGGCCAATCAGAGACGCTGTTTGTCCTATTTCCAACCCTCTAGACAAGACTCCACAACTCACTCAATCCGAAAACAAAGCGTCGAAGCGTGGTGGGCTGCGTTAAAAAAGGAAGAAAAACCTGTTGGGAATTGATTCCCTGTTTGTTTCCACAGGCTGAGATTACCCATCGGTTTCCAATGCCTGGACCCCTTCTCTCACCGCCGGTAGCTGTCACGACGGCAATAATTTACGGCCCAAAAGAGGGCTCCGGGCCATATCTAGCCTTGCCCCAAGCCCCCCGGCATGCTCCATACCTTTGACTTATCAGACTCGTCATCACATAGTACAGTAGGTATCACTGGCACCCTTGCCGCAAGGCACCCTCTCCTGCAGGGAACCCTAATTTGTGAGTGCGTATCAAAAAGCTGCAGTAGTGCAGCCCACCAAACCCGGAGGTTATATCCGTCGTCGCGTCGGATCCCGACTTTGCACGTTTCGAGCCGTTTCTCGATTGTTGACCCAGGCCCTTCGCCATGACATTTTGCTCACTGCCGCCGGACTCGCCCCCAGGCCACCACACTAAACAGCAGTATGCACAAACATCGACCTGCTAGGGTAGGCTCTACCGTACATGAAAAGCTGACAGAACGCTTCGTAGCCGTTCGTTTGTTGCAATGTAGCCGTACACAGCTACTAGCCAAGATATTTCCACCTAGATGAAGTGTAGGGTGAAATTCCTCTTGGATTCAACGGTGACTGGAATGCTAGGTTTGTCCAGTCGCCGAAGGGAAGTCGAGTGGTTCTGAAGGGCCTGAGGACCCTGTCAGCAATGGGTATAGGTCCGTTTGTGATCGCTAGGACGAAGTGTGGAGGTCTGGCCCTGAATGGCCTTGTCGGCTAACACAAAGGTATGATGTTATTCAGCAAGGCAACGCTGATGAATGAGATGAGTCGTAGCTGGGAAGCTAAGTGGTACATAGATCTAGGTGCTATACACAGTACTTTTCTACGAGGGTGAATCGGTATCATATCAGTAGCGGCAGGCTTCCACATGATATATCCCGTGCTAGTCCTGTCGGTATCATTGAGAGCCTCGAAGGGGATAGCCACGACTGCATCCCATCATGATTTATAAAGTAGGAATGAAATTCTTTGGGCTGTGCGTACCGCATCAAATGCTACTGGGTGCTGATATGGCCTGCAGACAATACAAAAGCTGTGTAACGTGGGCCAGGCATTTGTGGAAAGGTCAAACAGCTCACCTCAGCTCACATTGGCCTGGTTTCCCCTCTTGAGTGGCTCGACAGTCGTACGTATGCTTGGCTGGACTAAAGAGGAAAGGAGGAGTATAGCTCATAATATCACGCGCCCAGGTCAATTGCGTCTTCGACTTTGGTATTTCTTGCTAAAATGGCCGTTGTCGACAACTCAAACCAAGCGAGAGTGCATCACTGTAAGTGGATGATGCTTGGAAAGGAGACCATCTGGACGTATTCTACCGAGGGGTGAACCATGGCACTTGTGTTGGTGGGTACAGGGGATGCGAAACTCGATTAGACATCATGCACCCCAGGTTCTCATCGCGAGAGAGGCGAAAGAAAAAGAAAAACGTTTAGGGATATCATGAAGGATTTGATCCGGCTCAAATTCTCGTTGAATGCAGAGTATAATGAATATGTTTGAGAGATTCCGACCCGTGTACTTTTCGCCGAAGTTTGGGAGGCAAGGGCAGCTAGAGGCTGAAAATGACTGATACCACGGCGACCAAATCGGGGTCTAGGAGGAAGGAATGAACGATGTACAGTAGGCTATCAAATGCAGCAACACACCTCCAGTCATGTGTGGCCGAATGTACCTTCCCCCCATGATCGTATTGCAGAAGGAGGCAAGCGAAGGTTGCTTGCTAGGAAAACACGTCTCTACACACGTGTCCGCATCGAGCATGTACAATCCCTTCATTGCTGGGCCTACATACGGACTTACAGACCTGACAAGGGCATGGCCGATAAGCTACGCGGCAGACATGATCTGTTCTGACGATCCCCCAGAAAAAAGTAAAATAATCAGGCCACTTCAACGTGAAGGGGGGGGGGGGCGATTGGGGTTTCTTTGCAGCACCAGGCCCTTAGCCTGGGTAAGCCTGGGGTTGGCTTGGTTGGGAGGGATGTTTGGGGCTGTTGGCAGCATGACGGGCCAATGACCAGGTTGGAACTGGGCTCAGGTCCGGGATGGGTTGCACGATCGTGGTGTTTCCTGGGCCCTCCGAAAATGCGGGAGCTCCATTGCGGAGGCAGGTGTGGAGGGGTCATCCGAAATTCCGGGGAAGAGACACGATCCAGCAATTGGGCAGCGATATTAGGGACAGGCCCATGGATGGAACACCAGAGAATGGACGAAGTTGTCGAAATTGACAGGAAATCTAGCTCTTGCACCCCTACGTATTAAAGCTCTAGAAATTGCAACCGAGAGATGTTGAAGTGTGCACATCCCGGCAAGTTCTCCGTGATCGGGCTTTACCAGGACAACGGGTAGTGCCCTATCCGACGATGTTGACGGGTGCCAAATGGCTCCGTTCTGTAGATCGAGTTGTGGAGCCGAGGGAAGTACCGTCAAATATGCCCCAACATCTCTTTTGCTAGCTACTTCACGATGTAAAACAGTCTTGATGCTATTGCTGTACATATTCCGAGTATGTTAATTCGGTAATCATGGAGCCCCCAATATTGGATTGGATTGTATCCAGATGAACATATGGCTAGACCCGAAACTTTCTGCATCGTCTCTC
The DNA here is from genome assembly GCA_022664585.2 of Zalerion maritima. Taxonomy (NCBI): domain Eukaryota; kingdom Fungi; phylum Ascomycota; class Sordariomycetes; order Lulworthiales; family Lulworthiaceae; genus Zalerion; species Zalerion maritima. The sequence goes on from JAKWBI020000441.1 coordinate 6,766, forward strand.
CCGAGTACCAACAATAATAAGTTAAATACACGAATCATCTTCGTTGGGAAACTAGCATTGAGAATCTATGGATGTCAAAGGGCACTCGACACCCAGCCGAGCCAACAAGGTACATGTCTACACACCACATTCGGATACACCGTCCTGAGTTGTTGTAGGAAATAGGATTGCCTAGGACTGCATCACAATGGTCACCGACTGCAACAGCGCTGTGTGTGCTTGCCTCTCTAGGAAAGGAGTTCGAATGCACCGCCTAAAGATCAACCTCGACGAGGAAGCTGCACCCTCACACCATGGCCCACGACAACTTGGGGTGGAATAAATATTAGTTCTTCGACCGTGTAAGTCTCTTTTTTGGGCAGGTTTGTAGAATGAGGCAAGTGGCATCGATGACACATTTGAACAGTTGAAGCCACCCGAAATGAGGGGTGAATTTAAAAGTGTCTCTTCCGGCCGGACGAAGTGCACCACCATTAGAACGAGCCATCAAGCTCCTCATGCTCTGCGCCTCACCTGAGAGAAAATTTACATTTACCATCGACGTCAGAATGCTGCCGCGAATCCCTTTTTTGGTCAATTTTATTTGTGCACAGTAGTAACAAGAAGGAAGTAACATTCGGCGGTGCTCGTCACGATCCATGCAACCAATGAGGGAAGGTTCCTTCCCAATCTCGCCACGGTTCGTGACGAAGAACTATGGGCATTACTACCTTTGGTTACTTGCCCCATGAAGGTTGTCAAAAATGATTGATATGGATCCATATACAGAGCTCATTTGTAATGCTACAGAATTTCTTCAAACAGGAAAGCCCCCAAAACCCCTTTGGTTCCACCCTTTGAGCTGTTTTTATTCCGCTCCTGTCGCTCTCAAATTCAATCCCTTATCTCGATCATATCCTTCTAATGCTTCTATCCCACCTTGTATACGCCGAGGCATATAGTGCCGCAAATTCTGATACCTGATATCTCGGCGCATGTACATATTGTTGTAACGAGCCGTTGGCCAATATACATGTACACCCTTTCTTCATTTTAATTTCTTCCTCGACATACAGGTAGAAATCAGCTCGAGAAAGTTTCTCGTAGATGCGGAACATTTGCCCACGGCGAAGGGTTGAGCAGCTCGAGAGCCTCGAGCTTTAATTCCGCTGGCCCATGAAAGCCACTGGATGACAAACCCGAAAGTTGCCGAAGCACTGGGTTCTATGCTGCATGGTGGTGGAGACACCACCCTTCTCACAGCCAATCACAAGTCTTAGAATGTAATATCCTTGTCTCCCATGCTCATCTCGCCCTTCGCGTGCTTTTGGACAAAAGGAATTCCTTCTGCCCTTGTCGTTAGTCCCCGATCAGTCTGAGAATACAAGACGACTGCGGTGCTTCCTCCTTACTCGTCCATTCACTCCGTTCACCATACATCTCTATCGACGACGTGGTACATTGGCTGATACTTGAGAGGACAAGTGAAAGGTCCTGGACGCAACCAAACGGCGCCTAGGTTGTTTCTCATGACTGACGGCTATGTAATATAGTTGTCAGCCTCCAACGGTCAGACTTGCTGGAGAAAGCCAATGGAGAATTGGGCCTGCTCAAGAGTCAGGGTAAGCGACCAGCTAGCTTGCACAGCACACCAGAGTGGAATTGGGAAAGTAAGGGCACATGTAATGTTCACAGATAGAGGACTCTGTAGAATGGATAAATATTGACGCCAGACTGCCAGATTCAAAGATTTCAGAGAAGCTGTCCAGATCTCTGACGCACAGCTGACCAGCTGACTCGCTCCTGAACTCGCCACTAGCTTCCACTGTGGAACTATAGTCATCCCAACTCTCGCCGTGGCGGTCAACGTTCTGCTTCTGTTCCGTTGCCGCTCGTGCTGAGGCTGAGCAGCATCGTGTCTTTGCACACCTGGACTGCACCTTGGTTCGTGACCAGGGAGCGGGGCGTCTCATACATGGAAGCCTCCGGGGTCCATCTGAACCACTTCATTGGTCGCTCCACAAGCTAACCACATGCAAGAACCCATTGAAAAGGGTCCTACTAGCCTCTACTCTAGAGCAAACCAATTTTCAAAAAGCAAGAGAATATATTCGCCAAAAGAGAAAACTAGATATATTAGCACTTGGGTTGTGTGTACACACGCACATTGAAGGTAGCTGGATGCTTTTACAGCGCATATATGTACTACTGCACTTGCACATCTAGATCCAGCCAGCCCACAATTCCTACACCTTCTTGTGCCCTCAGAAGCCCACAAAAACGCACAAAAGCTCTGCATTTTCCAACACTCCTTTTCGCAAATGTACTAATTATGGGTGCTGGGACAGGGCGGCCCTAATTTATGGTGGTGACTCGAATTGCATTTTTATTATATCCCGGGCTATTTCCGTTAGGTGGCGTTATCGGCGTCTCTTGCATCATTTGCCTTGCCAGCTCAGGCTGCACCTTAGCTACAACTCAGAGGAAGAAGATGCCTCTTTGGGATCTTATGAGAAAGTAAAATTCGAGAAGGACACTATACAGCCATTCATTGGAAGGTCCAGCGGACTGGGAAAGACGGCGATGATATAGTAGCACTGGAGTTTACATCATCTACTCCTGGATGCTGCGCTTCCGCGAATTGCTCCTGCCGTACTGTGCCACTCGCACTTGCAGGTCTCAATCTACGCAGCACCCTCGCGTCCGAGATGAGAGGAGATGCCAAGCTCAAAAAGATGCTCCGGAATTCATACGTGCACAATTTTATTTGGGGGGGGGGGTTTGCCTCCCTGGAATGCACAGATCGGGACTGATGGCGTCGGGGCAAGTTTGGTAGAGGGGTGTACCTAAAGGTAGCCGTGGAGGTACTTTGATAGGGAATGTCTCGTACCTTCAACATCCCTGCAGGGATATACAGCAACATGGAGCATGGGTTTCTGGTGGAGGAACCCAGGGTCAGGGCCAAGATGGAGGAAACTGCACGAAGCGGATACCCTTGGCTTCGCAAGGTGGATAGGAAAGAAGGGAGAGTGCGGAGAAGTGGGAGTTGTGGATCGAGAACGTTCGAAGGAATATAATTAAATATCCACCCTCCCCCAACTCCCACCCCTCTCGTGTGGTGTTCCTATTTCCTCTCTTCGACTTTGCGATACAACACAACGCAACCAGGCCTGAGCCACGACGCCACTGTCGATTCATCCCCAAGGTCTTCAAGAGAGGACTATCATCAAATCAAAGTAAGAACGCCACGACATCTGGACCTTAACTCTTATTGGCTTCGAATGCCACTCAGATGATATCCTTGGTGCCAACTTTGATCGCTTCAATGACAGCAGACAGAAGGTCGGCACGCGCATCAAGGCTACCTAGTGAACGACATACACAGCAACCATTGGACTGACATCAGGCCATTTCCAAAAAACGCCGCCGCCATACACGACGTCGAACAAGCCCTGTAAACGGTCAGGGAAGAGCTCGACGACGACACCTCTGCCTGGTCCAAACCATTCTTCTGGAACCTGCATCCGCCCTCAGCGAACCTTCTTGGCACGCCAAGCCTCCGTAGGATCCGCAGGAGAGAAAGGGGACTCAATTATTCGAACTTGTGAACCCGACGACGGCTACTTAAACTCCATAACCACCTCGGGTATTCGGTAATCTTTCCAATTGTCTTTGGAAAGGCCAAGGATAAACCAAAGCATCGAACGAACTTTATATCAGATGGCGGGAGAAGAGGTTCAGGCCCAGCCGAAGACGCAGCCGCTCCTCGCAGCTGCACCGGCCCCGACTCTGGCTTCACCTTCAGCTTCGGCGCCAATCGACTCGGCCACGATGCCACCACCACCCACCGTCCCCAGCGACGAAAACGGTGTGGGAAGCCCGGCCGACTCCAGCACGAGCAACACAGGGGACAGGACGGGAAACAAGAGATCCGCCTCGGTCGAAGCCAGCGGAGCACCAGATTCCAAGGCGGCCAAGGTGACCAAACGACGAGCAGCCCGTGCTTGCGTGTCATGCAGACAGCGCAAGGTGAGGTGCGACGTTGTCGAAGGAGCACCATGTGGGAATTGCAGGTGGGACAATGTCGAATGCATTGTGCAAGAAAGCAGACGCCGAAAGTGAGTTTGTCTTTGAACAGTAACAACAATAACCAACCCAGCCAGTCCTCTCTTTCACATGTCTTCGACCGGCAACTACCATTTACAATCTCACCTTCTCTCTTGCGTATTGCAACGCAAACCCAAAAGAGGTTGTTGCAATACAAGTTCTTGCCATTTACTCCCAGCTGTCGTGGCTGGCTGGCTTCCAAAAGTAGGGAAGCACATTTCCACATGACACGAAATCCTCGCGCTTACAAGAGCTGCCAAGTGAAGCTCTGAGGCAAGCGGAGGTGGCATCCACTTTGAGCAACCATACCCCAGACACAAATCTCGAACCCTATCTTGGGAGGTGGCAAGCATGTGAAAGTCGCAGCTTGGTCTACTTGATACAAGCCATGAATCTTTTTTCCTGTCGCAAAATAAGCTTGGACACAAGCCATTGCACGCGAGGGAGATAAAACACCCTGCGACATGGCTTGAAGATGGGACAAACGGATGGATGGATACACTGCAGTCGGGGTCTATCCATGTCGAAATGTCGAATGGAAGTGTGCAGAATTGATGCATTGCTTGTGAAGCACAAGGCAGCATCGGAGCATTCCCGAAGATTGATTGACGTGTTTTGGGGTGCTTGTTCTCGTGAAACCATCGCATTGCGTCATCGGCCCATACCCCATGATCGATTCCACGTTGGTCTTACCAGAAATTCAATTTGGGGAGGGAAGGAAACATGTGCTCCATTTTCTACCCCACCAGTACCCCACCACTCCCCGCATCATTGGCGCGTACAAAATTTTTATCCCCCCTTACTAATAAAATTCACTGTCCAGGAAGAATCTGTTTGCGCCTCCCGCTGCGGGGCTCCCCCATGTTGGAAATGCCAATGCCGAGGCACTTCGGGCAAAGCTCCCAGCGGCCCCAATCAACATTGGTTTCCACGGTCTTCGCAGGGCAAGTGATGGCTCTCTTTTGCCCATGCCAACCGGCGGAGATTCAGATTCGAACGGACTTGTCGGCGCTTCTACCGGCGGTCAATTCAACACCGTATTTCGTAAGTCTGATCCTCACTCACGCCCCTTTAGAACCCCTACATCCCCCTGTACCTCTCCTCAACCGGACATGACGGACGCTGTAGCCGCTGGTGGCTGGACGGAGATCATCGCGGGCCCTATACTATTCGGGAAAAAGACGCGATGGTACTTGTCAACTGTGAAAGCTGTACTGTCGAATATTTCGATGGGGTTTTTCCCTCGGTTCCATGAGATTGTCTGGAGGGGTGTGCTGTTACTGTTCACGTGTGATGATAGGAAGGGACATGGGGGAGAACCTGGAGAAGGACCTTCAGAATTCTCGACTGACTTTGAGAAAATGTAGTCCAACGAGCATTGGCATCTGATCCTCTCCTGCTAGCACGCCTCCAGCAGGCTCAACAGCAACAGCAGGCTCAACAGCAACAGCAACATCATCAACAACAATCCCAGTCTGGTTCAAACCAATACCTATGGTCCAATAATTCATTGGGCCAGGGTGCTTCTCTCTTCCCTCACCTCAGCAGGACCCAGCATTTCCTCAACACGCTAGAGCAACCAGACCCCCTCTCTCACCTTCCCGCCTTCATCAAGCCATTGCCAACCAAGACCCTCCCCGAAGATGTCAAGTACCTCCACGCCAAGGGTGCTCTCACCCTCCCGACCCTGACCCTCCAAAATGCCTGCCTCCGCTGCTATGTCGAGTTTGTCAACCCGTACATGCCTCTCATGGACTTGCACGAGTTCTTGGCCATTGTGAACGACCGCGAAGGCGCTCACGGCCAGGTGAGCCTTCTACTCTACCACGCTGTCATATTTTCGGCATGTGCTTTTGTCGAGATGAAGCACCTCCGTGATGCTGGATTCTCAACCCGGAAGGAGGCCCGGAAAGCGTTTTTCTACAAGACGCGTCATCTTTATGACCTAGACTATGAGTCGGATCGCTTGGTGCTTGTACAGTCGCTGCTCCTTATGTCTTACTGGTACGAGACTCCGGATGACCAAAAAGACACCTGGCACTGGATGGGAGTCGCCATCTCACTTGCCCACACCATTGGACTTCACCGTAACCCCACCGCAACGAACATGCCCATGAGGAGGCAGCGTCTTTGGAAGAGAATATGGTGGTCATGCTTCATGCGAGATCGCATGGTGGCTCTTGGCATGAGGCGCCCTACACGCATAAAGGATGAGGACTTCGATGTTCCCATGATGGAGGAGGACGACTTCGATATTGAACCTCTACCGGATGATGTGGTTCTCATTTCATCCGACTGCACATTGCTACGCGATGTTGGAAAGCAGCGCGAACTTGCTCACATGTGCATTTCCAAAGCCAAGCTGTGCATCCTCATCAGCCGTATGCTCAAGACGCAGTACTCGGTGCTCATCCGAGACCGCAACAAGATGGAGGACACCACCCATAGCACCATGATGCTGCTTCCTAACAAGAGGCTCGAGAACATGGAGAGCGTTGCTTCGTGCGACCTCGACCTCATGAACTGGCTTGCTGAGCTGCCCCAATCCTGCCAATATCGCCCGCTCTCGCCGCTCGATATCAAGAATGGCAATTCCACCATTTCAGTTCAGCGCAACCTGCTTCACATGGTGTACTACACCACCGTCAGTGCTCTCCACCGCCCGCAGTTCTTGCCGTCCTCTCCCCACCAGGTGCCCGTCGCGTCGCGCCAGGTTCAGGAAACGAGCCGGATGCGAGTGCGCGACTCTGCCATGCAAATCACTCGCATGGTGCACGAGCTCAGCATATACCGCATCGATAGATACCTCCAAACCACAGGTGTCACTGTCGTGCTACCAGCCATGATCATTCACCTGCTTGAGATGAAGAACCCGGTGGAGACTGCTCGCGAGAAGGCCTTCAGAGGGTTCAGGCAGTGCATGCGCGTCATGACAAAGCTCAAGGAAATGTACTCTGCGGCCGACTACGCCATTGGCTTCCTCGATGCGGCTCTGCAGAAAGCTAGCATTGATATGCAAAAGATGAGCAGGCGCGATTCCCTTGCGAAGGCTGCCGCTGCCGCCGGAGGTATGCACGCTACCACTCCTGGACGCACCGACGAGCTCAACACTCCGCCTCCCGATAACGCGCCTTACTTAAATGCAACAGAGGTCAGCCTCTTCCATCAGAACCGGTCCTACATGCGGTCAACGCTCAACGATACCAATCCCCTCACCACGGCCACAGACCCGACACATCATACACCACCTGCCAACAAGGACATGGACTCCGCTGTCGGCTTGAGTCCAGAGGCCACGAGCAGTGGTAGCTCGGACCTTGGCAGCTCCATGCCCGAGGCCGACTTCAGTGTTGGCCACGGCTCGTGGGGTGACGACTTCGACTGGAGTGCCGTGGCGGGAGGCACAACTAACATTGATTTTGATCAATGGCTGCACTTCCCCACCGAAGGTGGCTCCAACCCGGAGGACATGAATATTGCCGGGATCGTCGGCTTGATGGAAGCCCAGGCCGCCGATGAGGTTCACGTCCAGGCACAGGCGGCCGCGCTTGCTGCTGCCGACGACATGATCAGTTGGCCCGTCGAGGACAAGGAGCAGACGGCTGGTCCCATGGATATTGACACCCAGGTCATGGCGCAGCTCACTGAAGCTTCCGTTATTGTTTGACCGAAATGAAAATCATGTGCTTTTTTCCTCTAATGTCGTTTTCCAGTTCTAAAAAGATGTTCAGTTGCGCACTTCATGGCTTGTCATGGCGTTGGAGGGATACCTCAATGTTTCGTTGTGTTGTTTCATCATGTCCTCTTCAATATTGAGAGGATGTTCATTTCTCTCTATACGTTGCCGAGAAAACACAGGTGTGAACCCTGTTTTCCTCAGCTGAATGCCACTTGTTGGCAGCATGGATTCTATCTCGGGTGCATTTCTCACCGTCCTAAGAGGGCAGGACATTTTAACACGTACTACGACTACTAAAACGTGAATTAGAACGGCAGGATGGAATGTACATTGGCGTATATTGGAGGACAGGGGAAAGCCAAAATACAGTGAGACGAAGAGAAGAAGGATTGCATAGTCCTGGAACAAACAGGTATCTAAGGCGGCTCTTTGCTCTTGGGTTAGAATTACCCTCTATACATGGCCTATATATGCATATGCTACTTTCCATCAACGAGAGCAGACGAGGTTGAAACTGAGCTTGAACAACATCATTTCTTGATGCACGTGTGATACAATGTGGTCACAAATTTAATTGCCATAAACTGCTGATTATTGATTTCCTTGCTATGTGTACACCAGTTAATCCCGGATCTGCTATTAATCAGTCGTCCTGCTGATACTTTCTTTTTTATTCCCGTGGATTTTCATTCTAGGCTTGAAACAAGCCTTACCATGAGTGCACGCCGAGCAGGGGGCTCTTTGCAGCACCCGAGCCTGGCGTAGGACGCAATTGTTTCGACGGGCCCCGGGGAGACCGTTCTCCAGAATATGGTGGCTGGAGATGTGTTTGAGGCGAGCGTGGGAGCCGCTGGCTAGGGAAGTGCTGGTGCCAATAGTTGAGACCGAGGAGGACGAAATAAAGAAGGTGCATGAAGAACTCGCGAAAGCAGCCCCTGTCGTAGAGTACGAGTCCAGCCTATTACCCGCTCCGCAGTATTGCTTTGCAGGAGCGAGCTTGTCCGAGAGGTGAAGAGCTGTGGCCACCGTTGTTGTATGGTGCAAGCGCAAGTGTGAAGGAAATGATCAATATCGGGTCCTGTAGAGTTTCATCTCTGCGTGAAGTGCGGCATAGAGCAATACTCCATGGGAGTAAAGACACTTGCGCTCTCCCCATATTCTGAACCCCGAAACGCAAACCCGCTGTATCTCTCAACTTCCCTGAGCTCTGCAAGAGACAACCATTTCGTATCCGTAGCATAGTGCCGTCATTCACTAGATAGCCGTTCCCTGTTACTATCGGAAGTCTTCTTTGTGTCATCCCTCCACGTCCAACTCGGCGACAAAAAACGAGATACGGGAGCTGGCCGAATATTTCGGGAGATTTTGAACTCCTGAAGAGCAGCGTCCAGACCCGTAGTCATCACCACCATTACAGCTCTTACATACCAGCTTCGCTCATATTGTCAAATCCGCCCATACCTCCGTAGTGTGCACCCTTATGCAGCTCTTGAACAAGGCGGTGCTCGCAAAATCATCCAGCTAAAGATACTTCGCCACAGGCTTCACCAGGTACGCCTTGAGAGGCTCCTCCGTCAGCGTGAAAGTTCTCAGGACCCGCGTCGAACACCCTCCCGAGAAATTCCTCACACAAGTCTCCGAAAACAACTCCGGGTCTTCCAGCGCAGAGATCGTGATGCCCCCATCCGAATCCTCCGCCAGATTGTCGGACGGCCCAAAGACAAGTACGTTAGTCGTATTTCTTTTTTCCACAAATTCCACGGCTGCCATACTATCAAGCACTGCCAACCGTCGAGTCCGCCCCCCATGAGATCGTGTTCCGACGTTCCCGGTATCGCAATATCGGAGAAACCTCACAGAGCCAGTTGTAGGGTTCGAACTGCAGACTCGTGTCCAGGCCGTCCGACGAGCCTCGGAAGGCATTGCGTGCAGCCATGTCGTGGAGCGCAGTTCGCAGCCATTCGGCAGCCCGGGAAAGGGCAACTAGGAAAACAACCCTTTGTTTCCGGGGCTGGTTACTTTTCAAAAGAAAAACGAAAAAAAAAAAGGGAAAAAGGCGAGGCAGGACAGATGCACACATCTATATACACCCAGCGAATGGAGGGAGGAATGAATGAATGACAAAAATACCCAAGTCCAAACGGAAAGCCAACAGAGGCGGCCAGGCCAGGAAGGGAGGGAACTGAACCGGGGGGGGGGGGTGAAGGGAAAAGAAGAGGAAAGAAAGCAGTCCAGAAAGGGGGATGGGTGGTAAGACTCAAATCACGCCGCTAGGGCTAGTAGGATGCCAGCAGAAGCAAAACCCTCTCCATCGCGGCATCGAAATCAGAAGCCCAGGGCGGCCGGGTACGTCGCAGTGCTCTTTCCATCTGTCCCTCCCAAGACGGCGCACCGCCGGTGGTTCCTTCCGCAATATATATATATATATATATATATATATATGTGTGTGTGTGTGTGTGTGTGTGTGTGTGTGTGTGTTGCACCGGGCAGGTAGTCACGAGCAGGCAGTTACTTGGGGACCTGCGACAGACAGCCAAAATGAGCTATGTACATACATATGTGCATGTAGCTCATAAAACAAACACCTTGTGATTTGGCACGTGTAACTTGGTTGTTCGTTCGTGTCCATCCCCCAGCCCTATCCACCAATGCGGGCGCAGGCTCACAAGATACATATGATGCGGGCTGTTAGTAGTATCCACTTCCCTTTCCCGTCTCTTCTCGCTATCATCTGGCCAGCTGGCCCGAGCATAGGATATCACGCCGGCTAGTAGGTAAGCACAGGTGCCATATCCATCTCTATATTCCCATGCCGCAGGCCGCCGCCGCCATGCCATGCCATGTCATAGTTAGCACGAGATCGATGCTTCTCCCACCAGTGTGCAGCGGGCGGCCTAGGAGCCTCCGCCGGTGTCACCGCCCTTCAGCACGTGCTCTGCAGCGGATGACAGTTGCAAGCAACTCTCTGGCTCTTCTCGTACTCCCCCTTGAGCGCCATCTCGGCGACGTTGTCTCTTTGGAGAGGATCCGGCAACACTAAGGGAAAGGTCACAGCCAGCCGGCCAGCTAACGGTAATATTGAATCGGGCGTGTGGTATAGGCCCGGCATGACTTGTACATAGTTATTGCGAATAACCGATGTCTACCGAGGTAAAAGAACAGCTTGGGGAGGGGGGGAAGGGGGGCACATCTCGCTTTTTGTCAAGATAAACGAGTTCCTCTCCGCCGACGAGCCTCACCGTTCTTTTTGTTCCTTGGGGCCCAGATTCGGCTCGCCATGGTGCTCCACGCGCGTAACCCCCAGGATGCTCTGCAAGGCTGAGCGAGTAAATCCTAGTTAGGACCTCTAGCAGCGAGTCCAGAAAGCCATGTTTATATTGGGATAAGAGGCCCTAGTTATCTAGTATGGGGTTCGGGGCGAGGTAGTATCCATCATACCTTACATGAAATCCAGACTCATGTCATATGCGCCGTCTGAAATCATCCTGCTATGAATATACTTGATATGTATGCGTTGGAGAGAAGGTTCGTTTGGTAGTGGTTCGGTACTGGACTCGACTTCGCATGGTGGATGAATCCTAGGAGAGAAGCCCAGTCCCATGGAAACATGCTGGTGCTGGCAGGGATCTCTCTATTGCTCAAGCCAGTCTCTTCCTTCCATTTGGAAGGTGTGATTTCGAATTTCAAACCCAGTTGAGCGGGGTTGAAAACTGCCTACCAAGCACCACGCAAGATGGTGTTGACGCTCTTGATAGAGGTTCCTGATTACCATCTGAGCCCTGTACTCCATCCTCCACCCGCCAACATGGCTACGTGCCGCCGTTCTGAGCATGGATCAAAGTCAGAATGTGGATGAGTGGTATAATTCCCACGTCATGACCGATGACAATATTGTGTCACATGTTAGCTCATCTCGCAAATCTTTATTCAGGATTGAGCAAGCCTAACTCTGCTCGATGCTTACCTAGCAGAGCCAACATCCTGGTGAAAATAAGAAAGCCAGGTCAGACGTCACGAAGTGCTCTTCAGGGCTTCTGGCTGGAAGGGCATCTGATACCGGAGCCTCCAGTCGAGTAGACATATTTCACATGCCACTTCACTTCTAGCAAAGGCTAGCCCGTCCCCGCAAGGACGAAAACGACCCGTTATAATCGATCGGAATATATCTGCATGCCCATAGGTAGACATGATCACTAACATCCGCACCGGGACACTAGGTGAGGATAGTCCCGTTAGGTACTGGTACTTGAAAAGCTGGAAACGGCATCATGGCGCAAGAAAACGGTGTATGCGCTCCAGGATATGCTCGAGAAGGGTTTGAACTCGGCTATCTGTTATGACGGCCGAAGAGTCACAGATTAGCATGGAGGTAGCTAATAGATGGCGCGGGAACGATGGCCTCGGTTGGGGCATGTAGGTTGTAGCATGCAGTATACCGCCGCACCGAAAACACCCAAAATCTGGATCTAAGTGAAGCTATTCGCTGTCACACACAGAACGACAGGATGTTCCGGGCAAGCGGGAATGCGATCCTACTTCACGTGAAAGCGAACTTCTATAAATTCGGCTGCAGGGGAAGTTGATAACGAGCGGGCCGCGGTATCCTGGTATCAACAGGCGTCACTATGGGCGAAACACATTCTGTGCTGCTGGACAGTCCAAAATCGTGGCTGTTCATGTCGAGGTGGCTACAATTCTGGGCCGAGGCAAAAACGGCCGACCCAGCGGAACTCACCAGCAGGCGTTCCATCAGCGCTAGGGCCAAAGTCGCGAACCAGTCTGGTGCTCGCTGGGATTAAGGTGCGGTGGCTTGCATATGCATGGTCGAATACCTCCCTTTACCCCATGCGGGGTAGGGGATGAGCCGCACGACAATCTCGACCTTTTCTCATGATTGCGCCTCGAAAAGGCGTGACTCGTAGCTCCATTTAAAGTTGCGGATTGCGTCTTCTACCCCAGCAGTTTGCACTTGAAGCGTTCCGACACAACCAAGCTAGGCATGCAGCACGATAATCAAGAGACATGCCCGGAGGTGGAGTCGGGTTTCGGAAGCCAGGGGGGGAAAGCGGACAACTGTCTGTGGGAGTCAGGATCGGTCAGGACTCTCTTTGCGACCCTTCGCACCTCGACGCCGGCACCGGGCAAACGCACTCCGTTTGTGGCTGCGCCTCGCCCGTTTGTCACACCGCAAATGAGCGGTGTGAGCAACGGCTGCGTTCTCCAAGCTGTGGCTTCAGCCCGCGATGCAAGACCCGGCGGATAGAAGTGAATCGTGACAAGCCGATACCTCTATACATATTCAGTTGACGAATACAGCGCTTGGACCAGCAAAGGTGGGCGAGACCGGACCGCAGGTATACGTAGGAGATCATGAGGCGGAGAAGTATCCAGCGGCCCGGATATCTGCCCGTTGAACCTGGGCCGACAGTGAGCAACAACCATCTCAAACTCCTCTTGATCTAGAGTCCAGGCTTTATAGAGTGAGCTTTGCGCGGAGACGTGGGCAGACTCAAGACGGCGACCTAAGCAATCCCTCTTATTTAGCCCAAATGCCTATGCCTTCTTGATACCAGAGATAAACTTCTTGACTGCGTCACCCTCCTAAGCGTGTCGGCATTTTAGGTCACTGAAATTGACTTCGAGTCTTCGTGGTCAGAAAGAAAACCCTGGGCTCCCAGGCCGTGTGAAATATTTGTAGTCCTGCTTAGATTCGAGAGTAGCATGGCGGAGTATTAACCAGCGAAGAGGCCTGGCGCCTTGTCCTAGCCCTGGCCGAGCATGATGGTAGATGCTCTGGATTACTGGCAAATTCGTGCTGACGAGGCACTGAAGAGTAATGGTCTACGGAGGAGAGAGAGCACCGTAGGTACGGTGGGGTGTACCGTAGTGGAAGGGCTGGAGCCACTGGCCAATCACAGCTCAAAGAAGTTGCGCCCAGCATTTCCCGATCGAGGCAAGAACGCGGACGGACAGCAGTCAGCGAAAGCAATGACTGACGGCTTGGTTTTCTAGGGGTACTTCGCAAAACAACCTTTGCGGAAAGGAAAATCGATGTTTGCTTTAAGATGCTTTCGAAGTATGTTTGAGACTGGTGGAGACCCGCCCACCACGGTTCATCATACACAAGTGATTCAATGTTTCAAGGCGCTAAAAGTTAAATGAAAGCTAGGCAGGGGAACAGGAAGCAAATGCGCTTCAGCTGTGGCAAATAGCGACTGTCCTCCCTTTTCCATCCCGCGGGTCGCCACCGCGTCACACAGGGGACTCTTGTCGCTGGCGGAAAGCCCAAACAGAGCACTGACGGGTCGGCTGTAACGGCGTGTAAGCAAGTGGGTCCGGTGTCATGGGCAGGAAGACTTCTCTCAACTCTGGTTGGCCTGTTTGAAAAGGGACTCCCGTTTCGAAGGGAATAATTCGGGCAAAGTCGGAGCTAAGGTTTGGGTTCGAGGTGGATCCCTGCCCGGCTCATCCGGTCTTCCACGGCGAGTGGACATCCTGGTCCGGCACCCGAAAAATATGCACCATACTAGTACGCAGAGCCCAGTAGAAATGTTGATGGTGAGGGACGGGGATTCAGATAAGTACCGTAGAAAAGAGGGAGGCTGCAACACATCAGATGAAGAAAAGAGACGATGGGCGACTGTGAGCGGTGATTGTTTTCAGTAGTATTCACCTAGTGGCCAATGAGACTGGTATTGGTGATTGGCGCCCACCCCATTCGAAGCCATGCCTTCGAAATGCCTATCGTTCATGATTCTGGGGAAGGTACCTATAAAACAGCGCATTGAATCCTCCAGGAACCGTTGTTAGTGGACGGTTTCGACGGGGAGGATAGATAAATGCCGCGTCTCGCTTCTGCCGGCAGCCACCAGCTTCGATAGCGGTACGCAATGATGGCATCCATCATCTCAGCTCGTTCTGGCTGGAGGCATTTATGTCAATAATTGGCTCAAAGTTACATTGATGATGCTGTAACGATGCTGTCATCGTGTTGACTAGAAAACACGAGAGGGTGCGAGATATTAATTGAGGAATGGCCAGACATGAGTTGAAAACCGTGAGACATATTTCTTTGTTCGACATTGCGGACAGAAAGTGGATGAAGAGACTCGTCCATCCATTGAAATGGCCGTATGGACGCAGAGATGTCGGCACAACAGGCGATACAGCAGCAGCAAATCGGCGCATTAGCGATGAGGCGGTAACCCCAGTCTCGTCTGCCTGCGAGAATTTTTGCAGGCGGAACGGATTCCACAGCTTAGTGAATCAGATGCCTTTCTTCGGACCCTTGGCTTTACTAACCAGGTCGGACCTGCAGGGACAAGAGCAACTTGCGCCAGAATCAGTAGACAGGGTGCACTTAGTTGCGGAGTGCATAGACAGCTAGAAGTCAAGAGACTTGCGGAATATCTCGATGAACGAAGCTGACTGTGAGAATTCTACTTTTGGTGTTGTCGAATGTCGATGCCGATATTCTCAAGGAAGTACGTACTGCGCAGTGGTGGACCGCCTGTTTCCGACCAACCGGGTCCCAAAACGAGACAGTGGATGTCCTATCCGAAAAAGAAAAGAATCCCTGCTATTTTCCACGAGACGAGGGCGTCGGGTGGGATTGTGTACATACGAGACGAAAGTCACCAATCTGGCAAGCTTGCCACGGATCGGGACGCTGTGACCTCTGGGTTCAACGATAGTCCTCATTGGATACCGAAGGCCTGCCACCTGTGTCGCTTTGTGAAAGGTTTCCTAACATTTTCCCCTGTTTCACCGTATTCGTGGACCCTAGCGAGGAGCGCCAAAAAAAAAAAAAAAAAAAAAAAGAGGGATCTAGACTTAAGGTGGTGGGAAGGAGAGAAGAAAAATTAATCCATGTTTGTTATCTCGCTAGGAGCCTAACAACCTGTGAGGGTTTCCGTTTCGAGTCAATCGAGACGCATCTACAGATAAAAGTCGATAACATTCCGCTCAGCCCCCATGCTCACTGGAGTGGTACAAGACACAGTCAGAAATGAAATGTGAAAGACATTTTTTTTTTCGTGGGCTGGACGAGGGCTGAGTGGCATGCTGGGAGATAGGACGAAAAGGAAGCAACAAATGTGGCCGTGGGGGAAGACCGCCGAGTCCGGATGACGTTGGCAGGGTTGGGCAGCTACAGCTGGAGCTGTGCAATTTTTAGGGGAAGTTTGGTCAGCCTTGCCCTGCAGCTGCACCTTCTGCACTGCGGAAGCAGCCATCTTAGTGTGTCTTGGCGGTATCCGGTACCTCTTCCTGTGGGGTCTTGGTACTAGAAACGGTGAGGGATACCGACTGTTCCCTCCCAAAGCCAAAGCCAAAGCCAAAGCCAAAAAAAAACGGTCAGGATTTCAATCACTGCCTAGCAGGAATTAGGGACATACTATGTATGTATGTATGATAAGCATTCTAGCAAATTCATCTTCTCAGGACTGGATAACAGGACAACTACTTTTCGACCTGAATACATGAATGGAACGCAGTGAATTGCGATCTCGTTGTTCGACAATGATAAAATTGACAAGGGCAGGGTAGAATGTATCCTGACGACGAGTGGGATCGGGCTCCTGATGACGAGCTTGCAATGAAATCCACAAAAATCGTCTGAACAGTATGACAACTTGTCTTTCGTTGCTGGTACGGTGCTTGTGGCAACTTACCGATAGCAATTGCCTATGTATGTAGGTGTAACCACAACCCAGCAATGGTGACCAACGGCTGCCGTGATTGCTCCCATTCAGTGAGCCAGCCAATGCGATCCTGGGTTGAATTCCCAAAAGACACGATATTTTCTGCTTCCGCTTCCATTTCAACTTGGGAAGACGGGCGGGTCGGATTCATGATGCCACACACTACCATCCGTGCTAGCCATGCAATGCAATCCATGAAAAAGGCGGTGGAAGAGGAGGTGCTTTGTTTTACTCTTCTCCAACATTCCAATTTGATGAGGAGACCAGCTGCAGCTTGGCCAGTCACAGCGTGAGATGCAATTGAGGACATCACGAAATACCCCAGATTTTCAATATTACGGCATCCACACCGAAATGGGGCGGGTCGCACCTTCAGCCTCTGGAAAACCCCACCGCTCCGGAGCCTTTAAATGGAAGCTGCGTCAGTCCGTCGAGAGGGGATGGTGAAAATATGTTTTTGCAGTTGCACTCTGCACTCAGGCTCTATTCCAATATCCCACATCCTTGACGAGGCCTCTTAGTTCCTTGTTCCTGTTTGTTCCGATCCCGCCATCTACTCTGGACTTTTCTTCCTTCGTCCATCCTCCTCGTGTCCCTTATTCTCGGCAGATTTGAAGACATACAAATGCCACCCCTGACAGACTATTCAAACCTACATTTGGCCGTGCCTTGCTATCCGCTATTCCGCCTCTAGACCGACCTCGCCGCTGTTTTTACTCCGCACACACAATCCTAGCCCCTCCCGGCACCAGGAACAACATCACCAGGACAGGACAGTCTTGACGTGTTTTTCCTCGTGTAAGCCGGCCCCAGCTTCTGCTGCCTAGTCTCTTGTTTGGAATTGTCAGGAATTTCAATCAATACCTTGAAAGAGAGAAGTGACAGGTGGTGCAGAGCGGTAGCTGCAAATTCTCCAAGACTCGACCCTGAACTGCAACCAAGCTGCCGAGATAGTCGTCCGTTAAATACGGTACCTTTCCGCACCAAAACGGTCCATTATACCCATCAGCTCACAAGTACCCCTACTTCAATTCGTGCTGAACAACACACACCAGCGCCGCTTCGCGCAGACCGTGCCGTCGCTACAGTCAGGATTCTTTCCCTCTCTCGCTCTTCCAGTCAGGCGAAGAGAAAAAGTCCAGAAAGAAAGAGCCCAGAAAGAAAACATCACAATAGCAATTGTATTTGATACCTTCTTTCCCGCAGCCCCAGCGAGAATACAGGCCACGGAGAAAACTTCGCTGAGCTAAGGTAAGCTCCGTAAAAAGCCGGGGAAACAAGGAGAGAGAATAAGGGGACCAAGCAACCAAAGCAGCCTGACGCCCTATGAAACCTCAACCGAAACTGACGGCAAGCCTTTCCATGTCGCAGGACTTCCGGTGCCTCACATGGGCCCTTGTAAAGCTACTTTGTCCGTTGCGGGTCTCGGTTCATCTCGCAGAGTTTTAAACTGGCTCCATCTCACCTCGAGAGGCTCGCGCTGTTGTTCCCGGGCAGCTTTACGATTCCATTCATCAAGACAACCAGAAGACTCATCAGAGATTCCCACTCCCACTCCCACTCCCACAACCCGACAAGAGGCAGCACCCTCCACGTTGTCACCCCCATTTTCTACCCCATCTAATTCCTCTCATCCTTCCCTCTCATTTGTGCGGCCCTGCAGGAGCAAGAGTCCCAATCCCAATCTAAGCAGGAATAATAATAATACCACTCGTCCTCCTCTTTCCGCTAGTAGCCTGGCGTTCGCAGAGCCCGAACCCTGTCTCCCTTTTCCTAGCAGTACAAGCAGTACATCTACCCATCTTGATCGAGCCACAAATTCCCTCCCTCCTCCTCACTCTTCCTATTTCTACTCTTTCCCACATGCAATGGCGTCGTATGCCCGAAGTATGACCAATTCCTCAGACATATCAACGCCTCGGTCTACTTCCCCATCTGCTGCGTCCGCTGCGTCGGCCCGCTCCTCACACTCTTCTATATCTAACAAGCGCATGTCCGTCTCGTCCTCCCGCAGGATCTCTGCTGTCAATCCCATGTCTTCCGTCGACGTTTCCGCCATAGAACAAGCCATGAAGATGGCCTCTCTGGACCAATTACGCGGCTACGTTCAAAACACCTACGGCGAGGTTCACCAGTACAAAAACACGGAGTACGTCACCAAGAACCAGGCCGCCGGATACCAGGTCCTCCGCGAGCCTCTCTGGAACAAGGGCCTCTCATTCACACCCGAGGACAGGGCCAGCAAGAACCTCACCGGCCTCCTTCCTCACGTCATGGAGCCCCTTAGCATCCAGGTCGAGCGCTGTATGAAGATGATCAACACACGCTCGACCGACGTCGACAAGTACCTGTACCTGTCGTCGCTCAAGGACCAGAACACCGACCTCTTCTACCGTGTGCTCATGGACAACATCCGCGACCTTATGCCTCTGGTGTATACTCCCACCATTGGTGACGTGTGCCTCCAGTACTCGACCCTCTACACCCGCCCTGAGGCTCTGTACATTTCCATCAAGCAGCGCAAGTCAATCCGCACAATGCTCCGCAACTGGCCGTATCCCAACCCCGAGATCTGTGTCGTCACTGACGGCTCGAGAATTCTCGGTCTCGGTGACTTGGGTGTGAATGGCGTTGGTATTTCCGTGAGTTTTCCCCTCTTTCTGTTTCTCTTGCATGGTATTTGGGTATTTTACCGGGGTCCTTCCATTACGGCGGCCGACAGCTTGTCACAGTTGCTCCCGCGCGTGGAGAACACGTACCCCAACCAACGGTCGCGCAGCCGCTAATCGTGCATTCATACACAAGATTGGAAAGCTCGCCCTTTACACTGGCGCTG
This sequence comes from Zalerion maritima, assembly GCA_022664585.2. Lineage (NCBI taxonomy): Eukaryota > Fungi > Ascomycota > Sordariomycetes > Lulworthiales > Lulworthiaceae > Zalerion > Zalerion maritima. The sequence continues at coordinate 26,069 of JAKWBI020000441.1, forward strand.
CAGGAATCCACCCCGAAAAGACCCTTCCCATCGTCCTGGACTGTGGCACCAACAATGAGAACAACCTAAGGGATCCTTTCTACCTCGGTCTCCGTTCCAAGCGCGTTGCGCCCCACGTGGCACAGGAATTCATGGACGAGTTCATGGAGGCCGTTGCCGAGGTGTACCCAAGCATGGTGGTCCAGTTTGAGGATTTCGAGAGCGAAAAGGCCTTCAACTTCCTCGACAGGTATCGCAACAAGTACAAGTGCTTCAACGACGATATCCAGGGGACTGGTGCCGTCATTCTTTCTGGGTAAGTTCTTTTTTCCGTCCCTTCTCTCTACCCTGGACAGGCTTCCAGCCCTTCTCCAACTCAGCCCCACATATGCTGGCTTGGGGGCTTGGCACTTCTCCATCGGTTCCACCCGTCCCACAGCAATGCACTCCACCTGCTCCCCACCCACCACCTATACCCAATCCGCCCCACGTGATGGAGGCGGAACACCTCCTCTTGCGACAAAACCCCTGTTTCGGGCTCTCGGTCCCTTCTCTGTCTCGAAACCAGCATGCTAACTTGATTCTCAGCTACATCAATGCCGTCAACCTGTCTGGCGTCCCCATCGAGGAGCAGCGCCTCGTCTTCATGGGCGCTGGCTCCGCCGGTGTCGGTGTCGCCAAGCAGCTCGTCGAGTTCTACACCCGCCGCGGCCTCTCAGAAGCCGCCGCGAAGGACAAGTTCTGGCTCGTCGATACCAAGGGCCTCGTTACGAAGGACCGCGGTGACAAGCTCGCTGAGCATAAGAAGTATTTCGCCCGCATCGACAACAATGGCCACCAGTTTCGCACCCTGGAGGAGGTGATCGAGTACGTCAAGCCCTCCGCGCTCATCGGCCTCACTGCCACCTTTGGCGTGTTCACAGAGTCGGTCATCCGCGCCCTCAAGGCTTCTGTCGACGCGGGTGGTCTGCAGCGCCGCCCCATCCTCTTCCCTCTCTCAAACCCCCTCACCAAGGCCGAGTGCACCTTCGAGCAGGCCGTGCAGTGGACGGACGGAACCGTCATCTTTGCCTCTGGTTCCCCCTTCGCGCCGTATACCGTCAAGACGAGCAACGGCGCCATCACCTACCACCCCAACCAGGGCAACAACGTGTACGTTTTCCCGGGTATCGGTCTTGGTGCCATCCTCGCCAAGGCCACCAAGATCACAGACGACATGATATACACTTCAGCTGCGTCTCTCGCTGCATCCCTCAACGCCGACGAGCTCCACAAGGGTCTCATTTACCCGCGCATCGAGCGCGTCCGCGACGCTAGCATCATCGTCGCCCGCGAGGTCATGAAGGCTGCGCGTCGCGGCGGCGTCAGCGGCCTGCCCGAGGAGCAGTGGGTTGAGTGGGAGGAGTGGGGAGATGTTAGTCTCACCAAGTTCATCAAAGAGCGCATCTATAATCCTCTTGTTGATACTCATGCTTCTAAGATTTGAATCTTGTTTTACAGTGGGTAGGAGGGAAGTGGGTGTCAGTCTGAAAAGTATACACAAGTTTCGGAAGTACATGTTCACGAACACTGGATGGAAAGGAAGGCGGTGGGATTACTACTATTCGCACTTTTGCATTCATGGGCCGGCGTTTTTTGCGACTCAACGATACAAATGGGCGGAAAGCATTTGCGATGCTTTCTTGTCTGCCGTGATTTTTTCTCTAATATTTTCTTCATTTCCATTTTTTGAAATATCTGTTTTTAGACACGATGATTCCATGTTTGCTAGGGTTATGCGACACTGGTCTTCGATTTCTTTTCCTTTTCTCTCTTGCTGTTTGCTAGTTTGCAGTATGTGTGGAGTGAGCGATGGGGGGGGGGGGGGGGGCTGTATATTATATCCCCTACAATCTCTTGGTATGAAAATGTGGCATTACATTACATACAGATTTGGGAAGAGGGATTATTCAATGCTATTGGCGATGGAACGAAGGTAGGGAAAAGAGGCACGATAAAGATATAATAAAATAAGATTGACATTGATTCCATACTTTACAGGTACACGAGTACGCTATTCTTTGCTCTGATGTATGCTAACGTGATTGCTTGACGAAGTGAACCCAATGGATTGCAGTAGTGCTATACGTCCCACTTCTGCCCAGGCAGACTTTTCGCAAGAACGTTTCAGACACTAGCAGAGTACTAATCAGTGCACATTTATGTAAAGGCAGCCCGCAAACGAGGCCATCGCCGTCCCCAACTCCCATGCATTTTCACATTGGATAACTTGATAATAAGATATCATTAAAATAAGGAATTTTAGAATCTATATATTTTACACAAGTCTCAGAATTCCTTTCAGATCCATTTGAGATTTAGCATAATAATAAAGAATACCACCAGTTAAATTATAAGCATATATATATATATATATATATATATATATTTACCTTTAGAAAATCCGAAATTAATAACTCTTAAAGTATTTAGATAACATTCCGATAACGGCAAGGTATTTCATAAGAATAAATACGTCGTATATTACCTGAAAGACCTAAGTAGTCGCCTGGGCACCAGGGTGGGACACACGGTGGTGGTGGTGGTACGTAGAGGAACATTCGAATCAGCGATAACCGACCGACCTCTTATTTCTACGGAGGTTGATCAAATTGAAAGGGGTGTGGGGGATGGGGTAGTAGTAGATACGTGCCTACCTGCCTACCTACCTACCTAGTTGCTACTACTTGGTAAGGCCGTTTGCAGTACATAGTAGTAGTACTTTTTTTTGTCATCGCCTGGGGGTGATCGGAGTCCCCTTTCCTGCCAGATTCCGGGGGGGGGGGGGGGCCGAAACCGGACGGGACCGTGTTGGCCTGAATTGAATCAAATGGAATTTATATATATATATATATATATATATATGTGTGTGTGTGTGTGTGTGTGTTTTGAGCGAGTCCGTCGCCCATGACTAATGGCGTGGTTACAACAAGTCCAACTCGACATGAGGCTACGCAGGCACCCGCTCTTCAACCCTTCGCGCAGATGGCTCCTGGTTTCCCTAGGTGGGCGGGGAAGGGCGGGTTGTAGATGTTCCTACATGCATGCATGTATGCATAGGTATGTACGCAAGTGCTACTAGGCATGATAGATAGAGCTTGATAGTCCACCACCTCCTCCTCCTCCTCCTCCTCCTCCTCCTCCTCCACCAGGTATAAGTAGGCGCGGCGTAAATAAGTAACGAATGCGCCGCCATGGCAATTACTAAAGGCCTACCTACGCTATTAGGTAGACAGGTAGGCAGGTGTAGCGAGGGAGTTCGTTCTACATTTCACTTGGCTGACTCGGTCACTGGAGGGGTTCATCTATTTATTTATATTTCCCTTTTTTTCCTTTTTTTTCCTTTTTTTTCCCTTTTTTTGGGGGGGGGGGGGGGCGGTTTCTGGGCATAGTTCTTCCCTATGAAGGGTTGGCTAGCTTTAGGGACGTGAAAAAATCATCACCATGATCATTATCATCAGCAATTCTAAAATAGATGCGTTTTCCCGCCTGTTTAGCCTTTCTTTTCGTCCCGTAGGTTAATCTCCACCCTTAATAGTAGGTATGTATGCATTAATAGATGGAAATCAGCCGGAAGTAAAGGCTGCAAACACATGGAGGCATGAGAGAAATAACGGAATAATCCACGACTCCGTTACTGGCGGTCGCCCCTATGTGCATGCCACACGTACTGGGGTGACGAACATATAAAGACAGGTAGAGAGAGGCCGATACGACTCGAAATAGGGAACGGCGTGTATTTAGCTTCAACTCATGTTTGGGGTCACTGGGATCCACGCCAGGGCACGCACCATAGGCACCTAGCTATTTTCAAGTGCTATGCCATGCCGTGAATGACTACTGCAAGCCTATTTCCCCGTCTCTGCCAATACAAATATGGGATAGCATCTGGGGACTACAAGATACGGTCATTCGCTCATTGATCCATTCATTCGTAACACTAACTTAGCATAATGCTAATCGGGCGATAATCGAGCAGTGAATATAACCCAAATCTTGAAAGGCCACAAACAATACTACAATACGCTCATTCTATCAACTAGCCTTCTTTTTGAAACTCCTAAACTCAACCACTTCCACCTAGGCATGCCATGGGGGATTACCTTGCGCTCATACCCGTTCTCCCACTCGCACTTCCGCCTTCAGCAAGTCCTTCCAAAGTCCATCTTTGGCATCCTACCGTCCTATTCCTCTGCTCTTTCCACTTTTTCTTCCATAATTCATCCGGTCTCGTCCTCCCCAAGCAATGTGGTGGTTTCCTAGTGACCTTTTCCGTCTAACATCGTCAGGCACATGAGCTGGATGTGGGATGCAGAAACGCCCAGACTTTCTGCGTCGTCAATGGCATCCTTCATGCGTTCGATGTATTCTTGCTGGGGCGATCCGGGGTCGGTGTACTGCGGGCTCAGGTAGACTAGGGCGAATACTGCTATTGTGGTTGGCTTTGGGCCGGAGATGGTGTTTTCGGGCTGTTCTTGCGAGAGGTTCGTGTTTTGTGGCTGGGGAGAAGCAGCTAGTTCCAGAACTTTTCCTATTTTTCTTTCGGATTCTCGGGCTTCTTGGGACACCTCAGGCAACGATGGTCCCCAAGAAGTGGAGGAGGAATTTCTCTCTAAGACCTGAGCGAGTTTCTCCTGGGTAGTGTTCATGGAAATAAAGAGTGAGCGCCTCTCGTAATACCCCGTCTCGACGCCCTCGAATACATCTAGGATGTCTACTTCGGAGTTTGGGATGGAGTAGACGAGGCCTTCCACGGCTGTGCTTCTAGATGTAGTCCCGTTAGTTCTGGCGGTCTTGGCTCTGGAACTCCAAGATGATGTCGACGTCGAGGGTTCTAGGCCTGAAGGTGGGTATGGGTAAAGATTTGAGTTTTCATTGAGTTCATGTAATGCTGGGTGGGAGGCCGAAATGCGCGTTTCCGGCCTTGGTGGCGATGAATCAAGACTGGAATTGGAGGCAGTGGCGGTAGAGGACGGGGCTGGAACGGGAATGACGTTCGCGTAGCCTCTATCATTGATCTGCCAAGTATAGCCGTGCAGCGTACCGACTCCGATGTAAGAATTTTGGGGGCAGCGCCGCCGCATTTGAGAAAGGGACATGTTGCTCCCGTACGCGAAGTAGAGGGGCATTTTTGCGATCTCTCGTGGGGACTGTCGGGAGTAACTGTCGTTGGGCTACGAGGATTTGGAAATTTCAAGTTTGAGGTCCTGTGAGCGGGCGAGTTAGGAACGGAAGTCTAGGAGACGAAGAGAGCTGCATGGGACGTCGGTAAACATGGTTAAAGGTGAAAGACAATACAAACGGTGAACTAGGCAGAGGCAGCACTGTCCTGGCTGCGGATCCGGGTGTCGAGGAGGGGTGGGCAGATAATATTAAAAATTCTACTGCGTTTGCACTATGGAGACATTGGAGATTTTCTGGGTGGACGGTCAAACGATGTCCTATGTTGTGGTTGGTGGTGCGTGTATGCCGGAATAGGGGAGGTAAAGCGGAGGACGATAAAATTCACCCATGAGTTTAAAGCAAAGGCAACACCGCAACATCGTCAGTCTTCAGCTCTGGAAATGGAAGTTGTGCCTGGTTGGGTGCTTGGTTGGGTGCCTGGTTGGGTACCTGCTTCCTTCCCCACCTCCATATGGAAACGGGCATGGGCTGGTAGTCGTGCCTGCTTCAGATTATTGTGGCCTTTAACGGTTAACGAATGGAGTGGCGACAGGGACCAAAGTTTGGAGAGGGGAGCGGTTATTGGCAGAAACGAAAATTCCAAAATATTGGTCATGTATTGAAGCATACGAATATCGGGGCCGACGGTGTGACACTACATTATGGCCATCGCAGTTCATCACGGAAATTCCACGTGATTTATTCATTGTATACCAGATGATCCACGAGTCCCCGGCTGGGACCCTCGGTAGCCAACGGTGTCTTGTCCTCAGCTTAGTATACGTGGTATTCCAGATAAGCTTTCAAGACGTCGTCCACATCTGGCAGCTACTAGGCCAATCTAACTCTTATCCGGCTCTCGGGATGAACATTTTCTCCTCTCAGCTTGTAGAGCCTATGATACACACCGTAGGTAGGATTCTGACAGCAGTGTCAGTCTACCTCATACCGCTCACTAGGGTGCTCCGCCAACTTCGCCCACCCATCCCAAACAAATGCCCTCTGCTCCCCCGTGAACGCAACCATATCGCCTCCCCGCCCCCCCTCCGGTTCAATCGCTGACCCTTGCCCTTCCATACCTGGCTCAACAACTCCTACCTTTCCGTCCCCCGCCCACTCCCACCATACATCCACCTTCTCCTTCACCAAGCTCAGCAGCTCGTTCGCTCGTCGCATGGCCTGCTCCTTTTCTTCCAGCTCTTCTTCCACGGCGTCTTCCATCCCCCACACGACGAGATCCGTGCTGTACATTTCCCGAAGTAAGGAACCGCATTGTCGGATCTCGGCAGACATGGCGTCTTGGTCTACGACGAGGATGGTGTCGGACGGCTGGGGCCTGTGCACCGTGGCTGGATCGTGAATGTTGAAGAGATGGTCTTGCCCTGGACCGAGACGGGGAGTGGAGTGGCTGAAGGGAGGTGATCTTTCCTGAGAAGGTCGAGCGTATGGTGTTGGTGGAGGAGGTTGAAGTTGAGGCGTAGCTTCTAGTCCTCCTTTGTCTGGCGCGAAAGACGGCGTCGTCTGTGATCGTGTCGTGGAGAAGCGAGACATTCCGTAGTCATAACTAGTCTGGTACTGCCCTCGTGGCTGAAGGTCGCCCAGTCCTCGCCGCGGTGCCCTCCGCGTTGATGGCGGTTGTGTGGATGTCGACGAAGACGGTCCCTCCCACTGGACGGGGACCACAGGTCGCGTGGACCTTGTCTTGGGCGTGTGATGGCTGCCCCAAAACTCATCAATGTATCTAAAAAGCGTATGCTTGCGGTCTGTTCTGGGTAAAGTCTTGGAGGAGCCTCGTATTTTCCCCAACTTGGATTTCAGCCACGAAAGAAGGCTTCGGGAGCCTTGGCGGTTTCTGGACGTCATGCTCGCTTCTTTTTCTAGAGTTTCTCCCCGGTACTATACCTCCCTTTACGATTCGTCGGTAAGAATGGCTGGAAACCGCCTGGAGCGAGATTGGAAGGGTGTATAGTGGCGACTGTGACTGCCCGACTAGGGATGGGCCAGAATACTGCTAGCCACAATGTGGCGTAGGTGCTGAAATAGCTAAAATACAATACTCGCTTGAATTTCTAGTGAGTGGGAGATGTTCTGCTTTTTCGCCTACCACTAAGACCGGCCTGTGATTTTGGCAATGAGACCATGTTTTTAGGGGGGGGTATGTGTGAAGGAAGGAAGATGAAAAGGAAAGACAAAACTGTCAGGTTGTGTCTTTTGCGTGCATGGTAGGAACTCGGAAAGCTATAGGACGGGGAGAAGATCGAGGAGGAGAAGTGCAATAGTGGGCTTGGGGTCATTTGTCGAGGTAATTGAGCAGGGAAGGAGGGGGCCGAAGGGGCATGCACACGTCGATGAGGTTTGTGGCACTATGAAGTACTTTCTACTTGATGGCGACAATAAAGGCAAGGAGGACTAAGGCACCCATGCAGCGTAGGCTCTACAAACGATAAGACTTTCAAGCGGGGCGCTTTTACATTGGATAATGCATAGCGACGTTGCTAAGCTCGAGATCCTCTGCTAGGCAGATATTTCCTATTACGGTTAGTAGCATGCTGGTCTGGCTGCTAGCGTCCGCATGGCCCAGCGCATGGCCCAGCGCAGAGAGGTTCGGCAGCGGCAGTAATTGTTGATGTCTCCGCTGAATGAAGGCCACCTTGAAGGCCACCTTGAAGGCCACCTTGAACGAAACCGCCACTGTCCTCAACTCCGACTCAAGTACTCTGCTGCTTGTGACAGAAAGTCGCCGACCTGTATCTGTTAGGGACAGACTCAAGAATGGGACAGGCAGCTACGCTCACCTTGTGCATACACGACTTGTTGGATTTTGCGTCTTGTACAGAGCCCCCAATCGACCAGTCGTACTGCTGTCGGCTATTCTTGTCTCGCGCAGGAACCCTCAAATTGTTGATGGCAGCCTGCTCTGCGTCCGTCAGGATCGGGATAAACGCCAGGAACTCATCCAGCGCACGGTGACTGGGGCCGAAATCCTGGCTGTCGTCTGCTAGGAGAACTTGTCCCATACGCGCCACCCAGTCCACCGTACTCGCACTAATCCCTTTCTTGTGAGTGACTTGTGCGTCTTGTGCCTTCTTCAGCTTTTGTCCCTGGGGGTGGGCAACGATCCTTTTCACGTCGGCCGGGGAGAACATTTCCCGGCTCAGGGGGTTCCTCATCACCCCCTCGGAAGCTTCCAGGGCAGCCACCAGCTCTTCCATGTCCCAGGCATAGTTGTCCTCCGTAACGAAGAAGTTCGCTGCTGAGATGGTCGAAAGTGACTCAAAGGTGGTCATTGTTTCGTTGTTGGCATATTGGCGCTGGAGATGCACTGTCTCGACATGGCTGAGAGCCTGTGCCGTGTACTGGGTCATTGAGTCCGGAAGTGCTGCATCCATGAGAACGCGGCGCTTGGCAAGACGTTCCCGAGTCTTGTCGGTCGTCAGAGGAGGTGATTGAACGCTACCCCAAGAGATAATTGACTCGAAATCGGCAATGATGAGGTCCAGAGGCTGATTCTGGTGTGTTTGACAAGCGGCGACGATGTTTCTCGCAGATTCTTGTACGGAAAGGGTTCGAGGCGATGCGATGGCCTTGCTGATTTGTCCGCGACTGAAGTGCTTGAGATTTTCCCTAATCTCATCGTCGCCCTCTTCTGGCTCGGCTGAGAGTTTCTGGAGGCCTAAGAACTCCTCGAGGAGAAGACCAGTCTCAAACTTCAATGCCTGGTACCTCTCAACAAGCAGATTTTGACCAAGGGGGACTGTGGGGGTTTGCCGGCCATGGCGACTTTCTCGCGGAACGAAGCCAGTTGGAGGAGCGTGGAGACCTGCTTGAACCGCAGCAGGGGAAGTAGAAGCGAGATAGAACGATGCTTCCGTGTGAGATGGATCAAGTTGGAGGATCTCAGAGGCCATTGCCCGAGCTGAGTCTGTTGGATGTCTGTCAGCACTTGTTCCTGATGCTGCTGTGGATAGCCGTGTGCTGGGGCGATCACACCTGAGGACCCTGCTTTGTCCCATATTTCCAGGAGCTGCAACCGTGCCTCTATATTCAACGGGTCATGTTCCAAGTGTTCATAAAGCAGACTAACGATTTCCGAGCTTTGGGATGCCATGTTTTGAAGATTGCGTTGTTAAGGGATAATCTACTATCGGGGGAGCACAGACATATGTGAGGACTTGGGGCTACGCAGTCTGGACTAGTGTACTGAGTAGCTCAACCAAGCTGGACCGGCTCAAATACATTTCTTTCTTTTTCTTTTTTTTTTCTGGGGGGGGGGGACGGGAGGGGGGATATTGTGCAAAGATCTCCAGAGATGAATGTACTGGGTACCCGGCTCCGAAAGGTACTTGCTGGGCGATGTACCTGCAACATCGGACCCGTAGCCTCACCATGTTCATTGGACATCAGCAGGAACAAGACACTGGCTCTGGCTTCCCGAAGGACCAGCTCTAATACAGTCGGGGGAGTTATCGGCCACCCTTTAATACCATTCTTTCGATGCTCTACCTAGTTACCACCTAAAAGTTTTCTTCCTCTAACCCTTGCTTTTACTTTGATGCCAACGTCCCAAATTTTGGAGCAGGCGCTTCATGTGCATGGTTTCCTCCTCCATATCACCACACAACCGTGTGTGCGCTTGCTCCTTGCACACCTGCCGGATCTTAGAGTCCCCCTCAATTTGCCGGCTTGAAATGATATAGTTCAGTGGCGAGGCTGGTAGGATGCCTTCGTGGTCAAAAACGTTTCTTGTTGGGAGGCTTTCAAAGCGGCAAAAGAATGGTGTTGTTTCCACAACCAATGTTTCCGTTCCCTGGAACCCCGAGCCCTCCTACTACCCAGATCCATACCTAGGCCTGGGACATGACGTCTTTCAAGAAGACTTTGCTCCGCCAGGATGCTCTCCACCTTCATGGAGAGCGTCCCAAATATCGATACCTACGCCAGGTCCGGCCGCGCTGCCGATCGTTTCAGGAGCCATCACAACCGGACTCGAGATCCCTTCCTTGCCAGTTTCACAAGCTGTGCAACCGTCGCCGCGTCTGCCATCACCGCCTCCGCCATCACCACCTCCGCCATCACCACCTCCGCCATCACCGCCTCCGCCATCACCGCCCCCCGTCATTATTCACGATGAACAATGGTGGCACTCAGAAATACAGTCGTCAAGCCTCCTTCATCTTGCGGCAAACGGAGAGCTAGCTGCTGGCTCGAGGCAGATCAAGGAGGAACTCAAAAACCTTCGCCAAGCAACGGACCTTTACTTAAATTCCGCCTCATATTGGGATCAGGACGATGCCGTTTCCACCCTTCTCGACGCTCAACTCAGTCTTCCAACATGGCCGGTGGGTTTGCTGGCCTGCATCAGCCATCTCTCCAAACCCGAAGCTGCCGAGCGCTTACGAGAACTGGCTGAATCCGTCAACCTCGATTCATACCCTCGCTGGATTCTTCTGGCCGACAGTGCTTCTCACTCATCTCCTATTCTTTCAAAAGATGAGACCTCTCTTATGACAATGCTCCATTTCATCCAGTCCTCACATGGCGGGAGCATCGACGTGCTGATAGATTTCATCAAAATATTGGATTCTCGTGTCCAAGTGTCCTTGTTTCCACCCCGTGTCATGGAGCATATTCTCCAGAAGCACACGTCGCGCCGCCTTCAATCTAGATTCAAGGATCTCATGGGATCGAGGCGTTTCTTGACGGCATACCACGAGTTCGACTGGGTCCGAAGCCTCAGAGACCCCGACCAGAGTCCGCTGCTGGTATGCGCACTAGACTCTTGCCTTTCACCCTGGCGGGCGTTGGCCTGCTGGAGGCCTAATGTCAAACGAATCAATCAGTGGGAGTCCTCCAAGGTTGTAGACAGCGGAGATGCATATCTTCGCCGTCTGGTTGCTTTGGACGGGCCCGACGTTTATTCGTGCAAGTTCCCAACCTTCCTAGACAACGAGACAGCATGGGGCCACGAATTTCAGCCCCAGCCACACAACGAGAACCTCAAATCCCACTTCAATAGGATTCTGGACATTCTTTCCCAGGCCTCTGCTGTAGGAACCGAGGGGGTGAGCCTCTTCCTCCATCTCATGACCTGTGGATCACCAGCAGATGCCGCTCTGAAATCCCTCGCGAGCATATACTCGAGATGCGAGCCCAAGCACGCTTCCATATATCTCGAGTACCTCAAGTCGCTTCACGGCTGCCCTGACCTGGTCAAACGCCTCAACGTCACCACAAAATTCATATCCGGTCTTTGCGACGAGCCGTTCGTTGGGAGCCTCTGGCTTCCCCAGCACGGGCTGCTCGGCCACCTGGCTTCCCTCCTAGACGATGCACAAACCGCATTTCGTGGCCAGCTGGAATCCAGCACCGGAAGCTACATCGGAATGCGGATCTTCGGCCTCTGCAATGCCATTCGCCAGTCCAAAGGGTGCATCGAGATGTGTCCTCGGCACATCGCATCCTTGGCCAGGAGCCTGCCGCCAAAGACAGGTGATATGCGAGCCATCTTCGAGCAGGTCGAAGCGAGTCTTCGGCGCAATGACCAGAGGGCCGTGTCACAGCAAAAGGAGTACTTGAAGGGTCTTCTGGGCGGCCACAAATCCGCAAGTTCCAACAGTGGGGAACAAGAGAACGATAGTAGTGCTCCCGCATGCTCGACGGGATTTTCGCCTTCGGGGGTCAACAAGGAACTTCGTTTTTGGAACGCTTGTCCAAGCTCGGATAAGAGAGACCTGGCCCTTGCCCTACGGGAAATTCCGGAGGTTAGCGAATCTTTATTTCAAGAGTGTCTCGAGGGTCTCATGAAGCCGCAGCTTGACGACATGTTTTGTCGCGAGTTGAAAAGACACCTGGCAATCAAGGACGCTAGCGGCAGATTTCTCAGCTTTTCAATCTATCTCGCCTCCAGACGTCGACTGAAACAGTTGATGGGCACCTGTTGGCTGAAGGTCTTGTCGGGTATGCTCTCCAAGATGGGCAAAAGCGCGTTGTGTCAGCTATCATCAACGAAATCTCTCGACAGCTGGCTAAGCTTCACCCCTTCGCTGATTCAGCTGCTTCAACCTCTACAACTCCAAGGTCTTCTGGACGTCGAGAACATGGAAGAATCACACGGCCTCTCGGAGTCTGTGATCACTACCTGGAGCCTCCTGCACGAAAATGCGGCTGCGGTCAAGTATCTCCATGGCCTCCAGGGTGCCCAAGCTTCCTACCAATGGCTATACGCGGGGCACGACCACAGCCGGATCATGTCTCTTGTCAGGGAGGCACATGTTGCTTCTACCTCGCGAGGCACGTATCCCCGCCTTAAGCACCTAATTTTGTCCACGCTCTCCAGAAGCGGCGACAACGCATTGCGGGTTGGTGCCTGTCTCGAAGACGTCCAACACGCATCCGACCGAGGAATCGTCGTGTGCGAGCGCCTGTTCGCTCGACTCGGGGCGGAGGGAGCTCTCGAGAGCTGCGGCAGGTGGCGCAGGGCCCTTCTCGCACCGCTCGCGCGGCTTTGGACTGAGCTCCTGGCGTCGGAGAGAATTCAGGATGCCAAGCTTTTCAGGCACGCGGCATCACTTCTCGGGATTGACGAGAGATCGAGCAAGGAAGTCGTCTCCGAGGCGATGCGGCAGGTGCGGCGGGAGTACGGCGTCCATTATGATGACGCGAGCGGGTTGGAGGAGCTGCGCTGGCAAATCAAGTCTGGTAATCCGCAGAAGGCCCGTGATATTGAGGAACAAGCGGGCATCGACGACTCGGGAGGCTGCGTCGTCGACCCAGATGTCCCGGACGACCTGGCGGATGCCATCGAGGTGATCTCTCCGGGAGTCTACGATATATCTTTTCCCCTGGCATCCGTCAACACACTTCAGCGGAAATTCCGCGGCATCCCGGAGGGGGCCAAGATGCTGCTACTTCGCCTCTCCCTCCGCGGTGGAGACAGGAGTACTAGTAGCTTCTGCTCACACTTCTTGCCCGACGGCAATGTGCAGCCAGGGCCACAACAGAAGCATTCTCTCTTGAATGTCCCACGACGATCCGCCCCCGATAACGACCCGCGCCTCTGCTCTCGCCGGTCGACGCTGTTCAGCTACTATCTGACGCGGAAAATATATCGACTTCTCAGTGGGGGGACGACAGGCTTGGCCGATATACATTCCCAAGTATCTAAGCTACTAGCCACGGCGCCGGATGCGTGTGTGATGTGCGACGTAGCAATGAGCGCCAAGCAATGGAGACCCTCCACCTGCTCCCACCGCTGCTCCGTGAGCTTCCGGAAAGCCCCTCTGGTGGTTCGACTGCACGGCCTCTGGGCCGATCCTCTCGCAGTGGACTTGGTGCTGACGAGCGTGTACGCTGCGTCCTTGTCGCAAAGTTGGGACACGCTCATGCCCACCTGTCCATTCTCGCCGAGCCTCGTCAAACGGCTGATCGACTCTCTCCCTGCCACGGACACCTTGGCGGCGGACCCAGCTCGGGCAGTCCGCACAATCAAGAACCACCCGCAGGGGAGAGAACGAGAGACGCTGCTCTCGTGGGCATGCCTGTCCTTCCGGGGGCTTCTCAGCTCGGCGCCGGACAGCTACGTGATACCTAGCATGCCGCAGACGAGGCAGTTCCTCCTCCTCCAGGCCAGCCACGAGCAGGAGAGCTCGTTCGGGCAGCAGCCCGGGTCGTCCCCGAACGGGGGCGGGAGCGCGCCCGTGTTCCACGGCACCACGATGGAGAGGCTCTTCCCCATCCTGAGAGACGGGCTGAAGGTCATGAGCCACACGGACTTGATGCTGTCCGGGGCGTCCTCCGGGGCCGGGGTGTACTGCGGGGACCAGATGCAGACGTCGTCGCACTACGCGGGGCTCGCGTCGTCGTCCTGGAAGAACAGCAAGCTGCTCGGCAGCAGCAGCGGGCAGGCCGCTGGGATGCGGCTCATGCTCGGCTGCGAGCTGGCCGGATACGCCCAGCCGAGCAACGGCGTGCACGTCGTCAGCGATTCCAGGAGGCTGGTGGTGCGGTACGTGTTTCTCTTGCCGCCAGGCTTCCAGTTCCCCCCGCGACACTACGTCGAGCCTGCGCTGAGCAGTGCGTACGCCAGCCTGAGGTCTGGAAGGGGGTGAGCACCGGGATGCGATTGGGCCCCGGCGGGCCTACTGTAGAACAATGGGACGTATGTACGTACATACGATAGATTGTACTGTAACTCGCTGTTCGGCAACGATCATGCAACCTTGCTGGAGAAACGGAGGAAGCGACAAGCTTGAACTTGGCAATGTACCTTCGACAAGTTCTCCCGCGTGCATCGCAAGTACCCATGCGACGTGCTGGGGCTATTACACCTCATTGGCTGGATGCGAGTCTATCTAGTACTTTTGCCCCGGAGGGGGGGGGGGGGGGTGCATGGCTCTGGGCCACCAATCACAACACTGGAAATTATCCTTGATTTCAAGCACCACTGCCTCCTCGTCCCGCGTGGTTGAGAGTAATAAATAAAGTAAGGCTCTGCGAAAAGAGGGGAAACTCTTGCACTTTCTATTCTCGCTCACTTGCAGACCATTCCCGGACTGACACGTCTCCCCCAAGGATCCAAACGAGGCGCCCAGGCTTCCCGAAGACGGCCGGGCGGCTTGTCCAGTCTCCCTCTGAAGTCCTGTCGCAGGCCGTTTGATTTGCGGGAGGATTTTCGTGAGCGGCTGAAAAGCGCACTTTTCGCCCTTTCTTCTTCCTCTCTATTCCGGTAGGAGGCAAAGAAGGTCCATTAGCTGCCCATCCTTTCTTGCGGCGGAGGGACCAATCAGAGATATTCTGGCATCGTTGATCCGCCGTCTCTTGTTCTGACCTTCTTATCCTGGTGGCTAAGCGGCATTAGGGTGTTGGCGAGGCAGTTTTTCTTTCTACCTGGGTTGTTTTTGGAGGGGATGATGGTAAAAGGCCTGTCATACCACATGCCACCCGCTACATATTAACGAGCAAAGTACAGTAGGCTGTGCGTTATCGCGGGGTTGCCCCGTTTTTAGCGAGTACCGGGGGTTATTTTACTACCTCGACGGACGCAAGGCTCTATGGCATGTGGAATATTCGATCCACGTCAACCACTAACTACCTGCCGAGGGCCGCTTTCGTCTAAATACCAATCATCATCCCCCAATATCGCAGTAAAGCTGATACAAGCGTATCTCAAGACCGTCTTCCAGGAACTGAACTGGATTATCTTTCAACCAATGGGGATATTGCCGCAAAGATGGATGCATTGTGCTCCTGTGTGATGGAGCGCTGTTCGAGATGTGATATCCAGGTGCCTCCAGACAACGGGAAGGCTTGAGGACATGTCATCCACTGTCTACATTCCGGGGGGGGGGGGGGGGGGGGGGGCAAAAAAATTAAACCACCAAGGTACACATTGGGTAAAATTTAAAAATAAACAAGAAAAAAACAGAATTTATATGTTGA